>CM057813.1:86342690-86525190 GCA_030067965.1 Latrodectus elegans
TAACGAATTTAATTACCGAATATTGAAAATATTTTCTCTGATTTCACTGGATAGTACTAATAATTAAATAAATATTTATATTAGTTTGCTAAATACATTATTGATAATAAAATATTTCAATTTCAGTCAAATATTAGTAGAAAATAGATTTTCATTTTATTTCTTTATTTTTTTTGCTTAAATTGCTAAGTTACTCTATTAACAGGACCAAAAACCAAGTATTACACTATAAACCGTGTTTCAATTAGATATAGAATTTGTTTATACTATATAGCAAAAATTTCTAAAAATAGGCTTTAAAATTCAAATATTTGTAATTGGATTCTCAGTAAAAATCTGTCTCAAGAGCTGTTATGAAGAAAATGATCTATGTTATAATCTTCTCCTTCTTATTGGAAAATAACTATACTTAGAGATCTTCAGTTGGCAGACAGAGAATATTGGCGTAGATTTGATAAATATTAAAACTATAAAATATGTACGTATAATGTTTCTGTTCAATTTAGATCTTGAGAATGAGCTCTTGAAATACCTAGAAGTTTATTAAAAATTGTTTTATCACAAATTAATATAAGTATTTAGTTTTGGAAATACGAGACATGATCTAACAAAATTGGCTTGAATTTTAGTTCTTCAAATGCGTCTCATTTGGGTGCTTATTGGATCACACTGACAAAAATGGGCATTTCTTTCTATACTTAAATCGTAAAAATTGTTTACGTGTATTTAAAAAAAATTCTATTTCAGAATCAAATTAGCTAACATTATTAAATTATTTCACGTATTATATATTTCAATAAGTCGATATTGAGAATGACTATACATTTTAATGAACATATGCGCATGTTATAGTGAATATTTAAAGATCGGTTTATGTTTTAAATGTTACATTTAGATATCTTTGCTTTTCTATCACTGTAGCACCTTGTAAAAATGGCGGAACTTACACTTCAGATAATTATTGTCAATGTACCAATGGGTACCGAGGCTCGCAATGTGAATATCGTAAGTAACAATTTGAAATTCTAAGCTTATTCTGTCAATTGTGCTCTTTATAAACACATACATTATAAAAATCAACTTTTTTTGAATTATTAAACATAACTTAATAAATACGTCATTCGCTCAAATAACAATTCATATTATTTACTAGAAAAAATATATTATTTTTATATTATTTTACAATTTAAAATATTTATTATTATGCACTTAAATATTACTTAAAATATAATATTATTATGACATTGTTTTAAAATCTGCCTTACAGAGTGGCATAACAAATAAACAATTTGGTACTTTTAACAAATTATAATAAATATCAGTAAGTGATTATTGCTTCTGCTCTCTTTTATGAGTGAGAAAGGAAAATATGTTAAATGAGTAAGATTCCCTCAGCGGCATTCATGCATAGAAACAGCAATAATCTAACTGATTAAGGTAATAGAGAAATAATTTTATCTCAATATTTGTACGTTTCATTCTGTAAAAAAAACACTCGTTTTAATGAAACATGAAAAACAACATGATAACTTTTTAGTTCAAACAATTATGTTTATAATTGAGCGACGGTGTATTGTATGGGAAACAATTCTCTTATTTTATTTATAGCTTTTTCTCTTTGCCACTCCAACACTTTGCCAGGATATGATGGCCTTATCACTGCAGAATGTACGCATTTACTTGGAAAATCAGATTGTGTCCTATCTTGCCCACCAGGATATACAACGTATCCTCCAATTACATTTAATTATACCTGTACTCCAAAAGGAGAATGGAATCAAAAGAGTACTCCGAAATGCATACCAGTGGAAAGTAAAACAGTTTTTTTAATACAAAACACAATAATGCTTTAATAATTATTATCTCGTTTTGTGAATTTATTCAAAAAAATTAATAAAAATGTATTAAAAGATACTATAAGCAATATGTAATATTTATTTAATGAAATTATGGAAAATTTATTTTCAACAAAAGTTTAGTTTATGGATTTTTACCCATGTATGAACAATTATTTGCTTGATATATAAATTCACTATTAATTAGATATGTGTGTGATTACAGTAAAAACGTCTGCTGATTAGTTTAGTTGATATAAAATTGAATGTAATGTTTGTTTATTTTGAGAAAGTTTGTAGTTGTAATGTAGAATGAGTATCTAATTGTTATATATATATATATATATATATATATATATATATATATATATATATATATATATATATATATATATATATATATATATATATATATATATATATATATATATATATATATATATATATATATATATATATATATATATATATATATATATATATATAAATTAGCTATTAGAAATTAAACAGTTAACTCTTGGAAGTACCAGCGCAAGTATTATGAATGAATGAAAGTTTTAGAAGGCTTATTAATTAAATTTATGTTATATGAATATAAAATTAAAATTTACAATATTCTAATTATAATGATGTCATTATAATTAGTTATATTTTAGTTTTATTTCTTTTGAAATATTTCCTAATTAAACTAAAAATTTATAGCAACTGGAGAAACATTAATACTTTTGATTTTTGATAGAGTCACTTTCATAAATAAAATATTATGTACGGATTGCGAATCTTTATTTGCTAATTTAATCAACTTAAATAAAATAAAACTTTGTTTTTAATATATTTTAACAACTTGAACTTGAAATACAATTATTTATCAAATTGTCAAGTTAAATGTAAATTCATTGAAAAGTATTATGTATTTCATAATATTTCTTGAACCTCTAAATGACTTAAATGTTTTTTTTTAATTTTTAATACCAAAATTTATTTCCTGAACTTGAATTGTAAGATTTAACATTCTTTCTTACATTTTAAAGATTTAAGCTTTTTCAAATATTTTTTTATTGTAGCGCCTATCTCTAGAACATGGAAATGCAACTTCAAATAAAAGAAATTATGCTAAAGTTTTAAAAGTTGGTACATAAATTTCAAACGCACAATAATCCATATGTAACGTTAATAATAAACTAATTATTGCTTTTATAATAATATATTTTGTTTGATAAAAATATTTATTAATGCAAACTCATTCTTCACATATCAAATAGGAGATTACCACCATTTTATTAAATATTAGTTTGGAACTGACTTTTCAACAACAGAAGTAAAAACTTTGTTCTATGGTAAAGGATTGTATTTAAAGAAATTATGGATTCTCAATCTTAAACAATAAATTTTATTCATAGTAGAATGGAATTTTCAGAACACATATATACAGTAAAAATATTTCTAAAAAATGCTTCTATAGAACAGTATTTGAAAAAGATATCTTTCTTAAATATAATACTATTTATATTTTAAAATTTCTTTTTGTACTCATAGTCTGTAAAAAAACTTCAAATAATGCAATAAAAATATTTTGTAAAATACCGTTAATGAAATAAATTGTCAATTTAGTTTGTGTGTATATGATACGTATATAAAAATATATTCCCAAATCTATTTTCTATAGAAAAGATATCGATTGGTTTTTCATAAAACGTTTTCATAATTTTTACAAAATGACCAAACTCCCTTTAACTTATCAATCAGCGAAAATTGATTACGTGAAAATAATATACTGTTTATTATTATAATTAAATTGAATTTTGTAAAAGATAATTCAATTAATAAAAGTTGAAAGTACGTGTATAAAAACTGTTTTTTTTTTTAAAGAAAGAAATTAATTTAAATGTTGTTAATAGGATTTGATTGTTAGAAACAGTTCACTGATAAAATGAAAAAAACATAAAAAGAAAATGTTTAATTTTTTTCAAAAAAAGAAAAAAAACATCATATTATTGAAAAATGCATTTAAATTTAATCAAATAAGAGTTAAATGCATCTAAAATATTCCCATAAGCAATTATTCTAGGTCACTCTCATTTTCAGCAATATTAGTGTTTACATTTAGAAAATTGACATACATTGACATTAACACTTCAATATGGTTGCATTTCTTTCGTTATAATATAATTCAGTAAACTCAAGACATAATTAAGTTGATTATTGCTAGTTAATAGCATTGAATAAAGTTTCAAAAATTTAAATAATATGAAGAGTAATGGAAGATTGGCCTGATATGATTAGATCCTATTTTGATCGACATTCCTTTTATTTAGGCAGTAGTATTTTTATCATTAGAATTCAGTAACTAAGATTACTATTTTTAATCTTAAAAACTTTAATAAATTTCACACAATTGTAATGTGTATACTAGATTTTTAAAATACTAGATATTTAAAAAAGATCCTCTTTCTTCCTTTCTCCAAAAAAGAATTACTTCAAACGTTTTCTTAATTCTAAAAACCTAAGCAAATTGAATTTTTCATAAATTAATTTTACATGCATTTTATTTTATTTATAATTTACCCAAAACAAATGTTTTTATTTTTGTTTGTTATATATTCTCGTCAGGTTATTTATAAAACCTAGACGGGGACATATAACAAAACAAGCCACTAAACACAGACATGCAATCCCCTAGTTGTTTTGAACCACAATCAGGTAAAGGGGTTGACACATGTATTAGCACCTTTCGATTCCCCGCTTCTCCGTATCAATGAAAGGATATTGCGACCATGACATATTTTACGTATCCCAATCGCCATTATTGAATACAACGGACTTTTGATTGGGTTAGGTATGGAAATCGTTACTCCCTAGTCAAGTGACCGATAACTATCTCAACCAAGCCATTGGGGCTGAAAGAAAACTACAATCTGTTGTTTTTGATAAAACTTGCAGGATATAGTATCACATAAGTTGAAATTATGTAACAAATACCCTAATATACAGCTTATATAAAATTCGTATCATAATACACACAAGTATTTACTTTTATAAGTAGCTGCGTAAATAAATTATTGCGTTTTATATCACTATTAAATGAAAATTCTAACTTTGTGCCATTTATTCCTTGAAACAAATAGTTTTATATTTTAGATAACTCCTGTGTCTGTCTAACACCACCCAATAATGGACGCATGGAATGCATTAAGACTGACAAAAACAGGTGCGTATGTTCTTCTTCAAGACCACTCCACGTGTACTGAAAAAGTTTTAAGGATCTTTCCTTAATATTTTTTTCAATGTTCCCAAAATTATAGGAATTGGTAACTATCTACCTATTGCATACATATTGATATTTAAATTCTTCCTTGAGTCTTCAAAATAAATTGCAGCTTTATTACTTTATATTGACCCAAATTAATTAAAAATTATATTTTGATAAATTGATTTGCAAGGGATTCTCCTTTTTTAATATATTATTCATATATTCATTAAATTTAATATAACTATGAAGTTCATACATTTACTGGTAGAGATGTTCAAATTGGATTTTTTAAAATGTAAACATAGTACAGTTTATTGATCATCCATTTATTATTTATTGCTTTCATTTACCTAAACATAAACAACAATCAATGCATTTTTTCATGCGATTTACTATAGAACAATTTATATTTATTAAAAAAAAATTTTTGAGGTGATATTTTAAGAATACATTAAATTAAAATATTTAATTTTATTTACCTTGCAACGCTCAAAGCTGTTAATTATGAGTGTGAAAAATATTAATAATAGATTAAGATCTATTAATTTAATAACTTACATATTTTTAATGTAAACCTACCAACTTAACGTGTCTTCTTAGAGTGGTATTCTGAGTACTTCATTTGGTTAATGTGTGCTTTTAATTAATCTACACATATTATTCATGAATGTCTTCAAATTATGAAATAAAAACTAATCAACTTCAGAAACAATATATTTCATTTTAATTACTTTGAATCAATATATTTCGCCTCAGAAATCATATTCCAGTTAATGGCTTCTATTGATTTAGCACTGTCTGTCCCTACTAATTGTAATTCATTTAAACAGGAAATACATATGTTCGCTTTACTTTTCAAAATATGTCTGTAATAAAGGAATGATGTTTGATAATTTTGCTGATTATTATAATCATTATTTGTTTCTGTGCATAAAAACAATAACTTATGAAAGAGAATTTTTTTACGTCCTTATGTTGGCTCTTTCGAGCATAAGAAGTCTTGCAGTTCAATAAAGAAATGAAATATCTCCAAGAGTGGAGAGCGTCTTGAAATGTGATGAAGTGCGGGCTTCCTGGAGGGCAGAACATTTCCAAGGATGCTTGACATCCATGTCAACATGTTCTTTATATAAAATTCAGAAGATGCCTTCATTAAGAAAAAGACTGCAAGAGAAAGACGAAAGCTATACCAGATTTAGCATTACCCAGGGTGCACCACGAGGAGGTCTGTTACACTACAACCCTATAAAAGAGAATAAAAATGTCCAAATTTGAAAAAAAATGTTTATATAAGATTAATAATTAGGTTGGATTAGATTGCTATAAAATTTTTATTTATAGTCAATGCAAAAACGTATAAACGAAGCAGAAACAATTTCTTAAAAAAGTGAGAATAAAATGAAAATTAAAAAAATGTCACATAAAAAATATGAGCATATTTTAATTGTAAAGTGAAAATAAAACATTTTGCATCAAGCCTTTTCAAAACTAAAAATTTTAAATACTTCAAACATCAATCATATTTTTAAAAATGTTTTTCTATATTACAATCATTTATTGATATATTTATATGTTTACGTTAATAATTTTAGTTCCATTTGAATAAATTTTACATAGATGAAACAATATTATTATTATATCTCTCGCTGTTTGACCACCTAGAATTTTAATTTTTATTTTACATTGTTTTAGCCAATAGTATTAAATTTTGAGATTTTATATATTTGTATATTTATAATCGTTTTCAATATTGATACTTTACAATTTAGGGCCCTCTTTATATGGTAGATCATATAAGAGTTACTTTTTATGAACAAAATATAATATTAGCGTGCCAAATTAACTAGTTATTTTCTCTTAGAAATTATAAGATTACAAAAATTACCTGTATTTTATTTCTCAACAATTTATTGTATAAAATAAATTGACTCAGATGTTCTTAATGGAAAGTTAAGGCTTTATTCTTCCGTTACAGGACCTGCATAGCATCTTGTCTTCCAGGTTATAAATTCGATAATGGACTTACAGAAATTACTTTAGATTGTAATAATGAAGATGGAGTTTGGAATCCAATAGTGGATTTAACAAACTGTAAACGTGAGTTTAGAGAAATACACTATTATTTTAATTTCTGAACCTTATTAGTAAGTATCTCATAAATTATTCTCCTCAGTTCTTCAAATAATTACACTCAATAAAGATCTTGAAAAACAAGAACAAGCAAGAACAAATTTAATAATAAAATTATTAATTAAATAATTTAATAACCATACTTGTTGCTCAATTCTTGTTTAAAAATTTTGCTTATTTTATTTTTAAAGTTATATAACACAACAGTACAAATATACCATATTTACATAAATGTAGTCTACATGACAACGTTGAATTTGGCTAAGTTTTAACCCAAAATTATCAGTTAATATCTCAAATAAAGACGACTCTGTTGAACTTAACATACATTTCAACTACTCCTTCACTGAATTTTAATTGCAGAGGATAAAAAAATCCAAATTTTTCCCGATTTCAATTACTTTGCTGGATAATTTTCGCTGACACATTGGTGATCGAGTTAAGCAAAAAATGAAGAAAGGGAATGGTCTCTTTATTTCTTGGAGGATGGATACAATGTTAAAGACTCTGGATTCGAGTACAAATATACCATTCAAGATTAATTTAACATAATTCATCCCAAAAAAGCAACTACCATGGCAAGAGGCCTTTGTGCTTGCTTTTGTTTCTGGGTTTTGAAAGCGCAATACACAACATCGACACAAATAAGATTAATTTTTACTGAATTAAAGATAATTTTTGACCATAGAAATTTTGAGAAGCATTTTAGGGATTCAAAGAACAATGAAAGGGATTTAGCTTGATTATTTTGAAGAAAGATAATTTTCTTTTACCAACAAAAGTAAGCAATAAATAATTGCTTATAGCAGATAGGCTGTGCAATATAACTTTGCATTTTAATATATAGAAAAAGACGTGCAAATTGTATTTTCGTGAATAAATGAGGTAATTCATTTTTCAAATTAAATATTTTCTTAAAAAACAAGTTTATAATAGATTTTTGGCGCAATTAATTGATATAACAATCTCGCTAAATTAGGGAGTAATAAAAAATATTATAAATGAGAATAGGTTTATATCAAAACATTTTAAAAAGAATTTCCTGAAAAAGTAAGCCCTTAAATGAAATAAAAACAATCAGATTTTATTATGGTTTTATTCACTAACCAGTTGACATATATAACATATTTAAATTTTAAAATCAGTTATAGAAACATTTCATGAAAAATGGGGTTAGCATTACAAATAATTCTATATTATATATATATATATGTATATATATATATATATATATATATATATATACATATATATATATATATATTTATATTTATATATATATATATATATATATATATATATATATATATATATATATGTATGTATGTATGTATGTATGTATGTGTGTATGTATGTATGTATGTATGTATGTATGTATGTATTAAAGCTTAAGCTTTTGCACTGAAAAAATTGTGCTATTTTTTTTTGTGTTATAACTATTTGATCCGGGAGGAACGTTTGATTTTCAACATGTATAGAGTTAGATGAAATTCAGAATCTTCCGTAGAAATAATAGGTGTTTTTTAATTTGATTGAAAATTATTCCACCACATATAATTTTAATTCTTCATTCTATGAATTTAGGAAATTATTTTAATATATGTAATAACATATTCATTAATTAAAGATTAATTTCAATTTATATTTATTTAATTCATTCCTTCGACTGAAAGATTTAAATGAATATTGTCAGGTATTAATTCATTAACTATTATACAACACATATTAGAAAAATATATCTGAATTAGCATATAATAATTAATTTGCTTATAGCGTGTAGAAATGAATTGCCTAGAAATGTGTAATTGCCAAAATATATATATATATATATATATATATATATATATATATATATATATATATATATATATATATATATATATATATATATATATATATATATATATATATATATATACTCAAAGATAGATTATAAAAAAATTTTACTAACCCAAATAAAATGATGTAATAAAATAATGTTGTTCTTTTATATATTTGTTTAACATGATTTAAAAGAATAAGTATATTTTGGATTCCATGGGATCTCTATAAAATTCTAAGAAAAAACATCTGGTTGTTGTATTAAAACTTATTTTTAAATATAATGTACATAAATCAATTTCACTTTAATAATTTTAACACTTATATTATGTATTTATCATTTTAACATCCAAATTGCCTGATACTGTATATAACCGCATGATAAATTATAATAATTCTATTAAAACGTAACATCGTGCAATCGTGTTTTTACTTACAACAAAAACTTTACATTATGTTGCCAAATGATCTTTTAAAAAAAGAAAAGAATAAATTATGATTCGCCCATTCTGACATCTACAATTTATCTTGTTTTTGCCAAACAACATTTAAAAAAAAAAAAAGAAATTATAAACCAGCAGAGTCTAACGTTATGCAGTTTGTACGGTGTTCTCAACATGCCCTGGTCTTCTTACAGAGATATGACCAGTTGGACATTTATTTGCCTTATGATCATGTTTATGGTACATGATCTTAGTCTTCGGTCACATCCTTCAATGATGTTTAGAATACATCACCTTTCCCATATGCCCATATGTGTTTTTGTTTGACTTTTTTTTTTTTTTTTTTTTCGCTAACACAAAATTTCGGATGAGAATATTAGTTGATTACCCAACATTCTGTACCTCATGTGACTTTAGAAGATAATTTTTAGACTATTTCCTCCAGAACGTGTTTAAAAATTTTTGTTTCTGCATATAAAGCATTGTCAGTTTCTGTTCATCATTCTTTGGGTGGGATGGAAGCAGATTAGTCTTTTTTAAAATAAAATTTTTTAGGTGTCAAATGCATCAAAGGCGTCTGTACCTTTTTTGTTCGGGAGATGTCTGATATTTCAAGTGACTTCAATTCCTTTTTGTTCAGTTGATAGCTGTTCTTTTCCGAAGAGTGCAAAGCCAAGAATTTTATGAAAATACCTTTTGGTGGATCCAATAATCCTTTCCCTGCCTCTCTAGCAATCCACATTTGGAGCAATAAATTTCTCTTTATGCTGTTGTGAGCGTAAAATTAATAAACTTGCACTGATGTAAAAGTTTGTCAGGAAAAGGTCAACTCCTTATTAGGTGTATGGGATGTTGTAATACTTTCGGTATAAACTGCATGTGGCAAGCCTCTAATGCCGACAAATAACTGTAACGTTAAGGAAAATTTATAACTGGAAAGGTCTGATATAAGTTCAATGCTTGTGCTGTCTTTGTTAAGCAAGATAATAAAAATGGATGGATTGTGTCTTTTGACTTTTCATTACGTATGTTTGACTGTCCAAAAAATTTAAATCCTGTAATAGTGAAGGCTGGAGTTGGAGTCATTCTGCCAGTTGGTAGGGGTACTTTAATTTAAGAAAAAATAGGTGAAATTCGCTACTATGCAACGCAACAACGTGTGTGTGGTTTTCTGATGGCCTACCGATCTCGTCAAATTCAGGATTCAGAATGCAGTTCAGAAAATACAATTCGGACACTTAGGTTATTCTTTTTCATATATGTTTAACGTATCAGCAAGCTTATGAAATTATGAGGTCAGTCCAGCAAAAGTAGATGCTTTAAGGCTTCTGATATACTTCAAAATTGTACTCTATTATGAATTTATTTTCAAATTGAAGGCTGAACTTTCTAATTTTCAAACTTTTTGGTAATGGTTTGGACATTGACAAAATGAACATTCTAAAGTAAGTAATATAGTTCTTAGAGTTTATGATTTGTTCAGAAGCAGTGATATTTAGTGTTCAAATTTCTTTATTATTCTGTATCTCAAGATTATGAGAGTAATCCTTCTGAGAATTTGACTTGGGTTCTGTGGGTTCAGTCAACCAAGTCGAACCAATCCATCAGATATTGGTATATTTCAGTATCGATAGTAGAACGTCTCTTGATAGTTTGATTGTTGGATTTTCATGTTCCGAGCAATGTTGTTATGAATGAAAGTTAGGAATCAGTGTATGAAATTATTTTTGCTAAATTGTTGCACACAAAATTTTTTGGCTTTATTTAGATTGCCATGAATCCAAACAAGGATGAATTTAGAATCACTTCATAATGTGTCAGAGGATAGATGCTTGATTTATAACTATCAGAATTAATTTTGCACAAGGACACACCGTAAGCTCACTCCAGTGCATCACAAAACCCGTGAATACTAAATTAAACAAGAGATGGAATACCTTATAAACGAGGAATTTCTGTAAAGCAAATGGCGTTAAGTTGAGGTATAATTGTATCATACCACAGAGTAGCCAAATGTGTTGACAAGAATTTCTTCCACTTGATTTCAAGAATCCAAATACCTTGAAAAATTATTTTTAAAATTATCTTGAAAGTTATAAACAGTTTTAAAGGATCGTACAAACTTGCAACCCTGTGGAATAATCATGTCTTAGGAAGTGACTTATCTAGAGAATCACAAAGGAAAGTCTTGAAATAGTGGCTCAAAGTACCCCATTTTGAGTTCCATTCAAGGCCTAAAACAATATTTATGGATTTGAAATCATCATTATTAATTTCTAGCAAGTATTGAAACTTCAAGGTGTTAATAGCCCATTTTTCAATCGGTTATTTTATGAGTGACATCAAATATTTGATTTGTTTCTGTAATACTATTATTTGTGATTCCTGATTCGAACTAATCTCAAAGTCATCTTTATATTGGTGTTTACCTAAAACTGTTGAAGAACTTAATTTTTAAATCATTAGTGTCTAGTTCTTGCGTAATAGAAGACAAAAGAAAAGATGCAAGACAGCCCGAACGGTATGCGAGTGTATCTATATGTTGTTCTTTTATCTGTAAATGTAGCTGATCCTGAAGATCTTTTTTGTTGTTTGTATTATAAGAAACTTGTTTTATGTTTGTCCTTTAGATGTAAAATCAATTGCAGGAAAATCTGTTTACTAACATATGTTAGGGCAAATTCGTGCAGTTGAAATCGTAGAAGTTTTCTCCTGAGGCTATTAGTTGATAGCCTCAGGAGAACATTGGGATTAGTTTCTAAAGCATCGGTTAATGAAAGTATACCTAGCATTATGATAATATGTCAAAGACAATTCTCTACTTTACATAATCTTTCACCTTCTTTGTCACTGAATTATGTGGCAGATAGTATACAATTTCATTTGCAGATGTACAACACGTCCTTGTTTAATGTAATTCAGCAAGAATTTTTCACACTGTGTTTTCAAAGATTCCTATAATTTCAATATTTGTTAATGGAAATGAAATCTATTCTAAGCAATCGCTTCGTTTCTTGATAATATTAAGACTGCTGATTATCAAGGTAATGTACAAGAAATTATCAACTTATTTAAATGAGCCATAAAAGTTCATTAAAATAGTCAATATATGTGTAAGCATTTTTACTTTTTGATTGGTAATATTTCCATTAGTTTACATCACCAGAAGTTTCGTACACTTATATTGATTTATATTGATAGGCTCTTGTTGAGTGAATGTGATCAGATAATTTAAGTAGCAACATTGGAAACTGTTGCCCATCTTCGAGGTCCATTAAAAATCCACTCAAAATTTGGCGGAACAAATTCAAGGAAATTTGAAAGTATAACTGCAGCTTTAGGGTTCAATACTTGCCAGTAGAATCAAAAAATGTATAGGTAAGTTTTTGAAGTTATCGCAAAGTTAAGCAAGTTTCATTCTTCTCTGGCATGTGAAGTGCGATAAATAAGTTGGAATAGATGGATGTGAAGAGTAATTCATTGGAGCTTTCAAATGTTTCAATGTTAACTGAAGACTCATTCCAAATGGTCGATTGTTGAAACTTCAATTTTCATCTCATTTAGAGAACATTTGCTGTAGACTGAAATACATGGACTTCAAATAGTTTTGTAGAAATAACTATCAATTTAAACTATCTAAACTGGCTACCTACATCTAGAAAACAGCGGGTTAATTTTGTAACACGTCCTGGAATAGTAATTAAATTTCTTTTCAATGCACAGTATTGGGTTTAGCATTAACAGTATTTTAAATAGACGTAGTACCTGAGTGATTAACACTCAGGTAATACGTACAAGAAATTGAAACAATTTTTCTTGCATTTAGCACAAAAAGCTTTTTTTATGAGCACAGTAAGCTTTCTTGATGTTCTACCACGTAAAACATCATTCAAATGCTTCCTTTTTGCCATAACTTTGAGGTTATCTCACTGAAAGTATTTTAAAGCGTTTGTGAACAATTTTACTTCTTTGCAACTATTCCTTATATACTCCTCTCTTACACACTCGTTATTGTGACATCCTATCGGCGCCATCTGGTGGTTCCTTGCAATTTGCATATTATTCTTCAAGATGTGTGTGATAATTTGGCATGCAAAATTTTTATTTTAAAGTTCAATTTCTGTGTGATTCTGAATTATACTGAATTTATGGAGATGAGTGTATTTATCGAATTATTTGAAATGCATACATGAACAATGTTATAAAGTGTAACTTCAGATAGACTTGCATGAGTTGTATATTCTTTAAATGAATGAAAGAAAATGTAAATATTACATTTACATTATAAGCAAAATTTACTTATAAATTCATTTATTGCATAAAATGTAGTAATTTTAATTTTAAATAAAGATCTTTAAGCAATTATTTTAATTTTTATAGCGGAATCATGTAAAATTGATCCTCCAAAAAATGCACGTATGGAATGCAAAATGTTAGAACAAAATAGAATTAAGTAAGTTTTGCTTTAGTTTTGAATTTATTCAAAAAACTGCATTCAAAAATTATATTTAGTTGTTGTTTGTTCTAATAAGAGAAGCTCATTTATAAACAAAATATTTATACACTCACCTGTTGTGCATGTGTCTTTTTTCTTTGCAGATCCTCAGAAAAATTTCATCATGTATTCTCATTGACAGCTGCTGAGATAAAATTTTAATCAATGTGCTTTACTATTTTATAATAGTTGTGTACATAACCTAACATATTTTTGCTTTGATATCTTAATTAAATTCATGTGATTTTATTGTGTTATTTAAAGTCTTTATAAATTAGAAATTTTGGCATAATTTTTATTTTATTTTATTCATTTGTCTATATTTTTTCCATATAATAATTTATTAAATTTAGTCACTTGCTTCTGTATTGCTTTCTTTTATGAATAATGCTTAAAATATCAAGTCCATTCAATTTAAAGTAAATTGTATTGGTATATTTATTACTTCACAGATTATTTTAGTCAAAAAGTAGCTAAAATTTAAATAGCTTTAATATAGATTTTTCCTCATTAATTTTGTCTGTGAACTGTATGCATTTTCATGTAAATACAAATTGATAACTATTTTTTCAAGAACATAGAGTGTGTTAAAAAAATTATAAGACCACTGGGATATTTGTGTTATGATTTATAAATATTCTTTTTTTATTAAATTTATTTATGAGGAATAAATGAAGTGAAAAATATTTATGAAATTTTTTATAATATTTAAATTTATTATATAATTTTAAACACTTTTAAAATTTTCTGTTCAATTATGGGTTTTAATACCATTAGATAAAATTATTGCTTATAAGATATTAAAATATATTTATCTCCTTTATTTTTGTAAAAAGCCTTACATATTCAATATTAATATTTTTTAAAAAATAATTAGTTAATTTTTTCATTCATTCAGATCATTGATTTTGCATTGGTATATTGTATCACATTGATGCATATTTCCTTATATTTGACACTTTTCAAATGATCTCTCAATTTCTTTTGCACTTTTTATCACTTATCTTCCAGTAATCCTGCAATTTTCATCTATTTAACCGTGGTTACTTTAATATTTGTTATTAAATTTTGTTTATTTAAACACATAGCAAGTAGCAATGTCTTGCTGACATTTCAATCTGACCGTCTCAAGTATGCAGTGAAAGTTATAAAAATATGGATAAAAAAGTTGTTGATTTAAACTAGAATCAATATATTTTCAGTGACTTCTTTCAGACCATTTTTACCACCATATGCAAAAACTTCAACACTAATAAAGCTTCTTTGCACTTGCCAACCGTATAAAACTGAGTTTAAGTTCAAAAACTAGAAATAAATCTTAATCTTCAGATGATCCGAATTAAGTTTTCTTGTCAAAAAAAAATTTCTTAATACTATCCCAACTATAGATATCTTTTCCTACTTTAACTTTTTTTCTTAGAATAATTTATTTTTATTTATTTATTTTTTTATTTATTTTTTTATATATAAATCTTTTAGATGTGAATTTAAAATCTAATTTCCGTAACTTTTGTCTTCACAATGGAATTGTATTTTAATTTTTAAGTTTGATTTTTTATCGAAATTACTGCTGTAAGATGTGACTCATTTAATATTTATATATTCGTTAATATTGAATTAAAAATGAGAGTTCATATGCTTTTTTACCTTAAATTCATTAGATTTATAACTTTGAAGAGTCATATCCTCAAAATTATAAAAAATAATTTATTTCTTGCTCATATATTATTTTTTAAATTAAATTTTACTATATAAATATTTACCATTTATGCATCCTATTTTAATGTGTGTATAATTACTTATTAATAGATATTAATTAATATATTCACTCATTAATTATTTTTTTAATGTTTAAATAATTTAAATTGTATAAAGTTCAAATTTTCAAAATTAGGAGCACTTTTTAGTTGCAAAAGTTTATATTAGTTGAATACCTTAAGGATTAATTATTAGAAGTAACAAACTTAATAATATCTTTAAAGAATAATGCATTTATTAAAGTGATGAACGATTTATCTACAGAAAGTGCACATGGACTATGTTATATGATTATGAATTCAGTTATGGTGCAGTTATGCACTTTGCACAGTGTGGATAATTGCACGAATAATATCTTTAGAATAATACACTTGTTAAAGTCATGTGTTCTGTATTTTTTAGAAATTGACTGCCTAAAACAATTACATTTCATCCATCCAGGTGAATAAGCATTCAACATTTTTCTTACAGGGAATGTACAATCACGTGTCATAAAGGTTATGAATTTAGAACTGGTAAAACTTTGCGCGTTCCAACATGTGATATGAAAACAGGAAAGTGGAAGTTTGAATTAGATAATAATTGCTATCGTGAGTGTTAAAAATGATTATTTATTAAGTTTACAGTTTTACCATGAACTTTACACTTTAACGCTTATTAATTAATTTAATATTTTAATTAGTGTAGATTTTGCTTTCTAAATTGCATATAAATTGTACTGAGCAAATGTGTGTGATGTGTGTTATTATATAATTTTTATATGCTAACATTATAAATATAATTCCTTTCATATTATTTTCTTAAATATTTCGTATTGTATTACTAAGTATGAAAGAAAATAATTTGAAATTAAGATCTGTTCTGAACACGTTTTCTGGATTTATTTTTTCATTATTTATTTAATTTTGATATCTTGTTAGATAAACTCAAATATAAAAACGATCATAAAAGTTCAAGGAGTAGAAAACACATCTTACGTTAATCACTATGACTCATTTCAAAAATAAAATAAAATATTTATCATAGTATTACTCTGTTAAGTGTGGATTTTCTGGAAATCTTCATTGATATTAAATAAGAGATAGTAAAATATTAATTTGCATAAAGTAAATTATAAATAAACAATTACGAAATTAACGTGTATATAAAATAATTTAGTTAAATGTCTTAAACCAGAAAAATAATTTTTTATATATAAATTAATGACAAAATAAAACATACATATGTTTTATTACTTTATCTGTTGCAGCTTCTTTTATAACACTGTTGAACCTTTATGAGCTAAAACTTGTTTTATCTTTCTCATATATAATATATGAGAAAGATAAAACAAGTTATATAAGTTACAAGATATGGTATTAGAAATACTTTAGTATTTAAGTTAATTTCTTGCTTATATAAATATTCAAGTTGATCACAAATATAAAAGAAGCTATTCTTGTAGTTCGAAGATGAATGGAAGCTGTATGATTACCATTCTGGCCTTCGGTTCAACACTACGTGGGTTTAAATCCTACCTTGGGCTTTGAAGTTTGCAGTGGTATGGAATCTACTTTAATTCAGAGATTTTGGTCTAGTTTTCCCTTATGTGAAGAAAATGACCGTTGATCAACAAACTAAATCCAAATATTGTAATTAGAATGGAAATTGGTGGAATTTAAAAAAGAGAGAAAAATAATTAGAGACTTTGCAATGGCTGTACAAATTATCTATAACTTTTTTTTCTGCTGATCTTATAACTTTGTTTTTCTTCTGACAATGAAAATTCGCAGATAAGTTTCATATGTCAATGTAATCATTAATATCAATTTATTCATAAATAGTTGTCAACTCATTCCTTTCTTTTATTTTTAGAATCGGATATTTTCGGTTTTGAATAAGTAAGAAAACAAATGTTTTCACCAAAAACACAATCCAAAATACAAAATATAATTAGAATAAACTTGTAAAGTAAACAAAAAAGCTTGACGTTTTCTCGTTGCCATTGATGGAAGTGAGAGCAATCATGCAAATTAGTGCATGATATGGTTCAGATACTGGTCAGTCGAGAGTAGGAATGTTATTCGCTATAAAACAGATCATTAGTGCAGATTCATCAATCGTAAGTTGTACAGTAATGAAGAAAAATGGATTTGTCGCAGGATGACATTCGGTGTTGTTTAGTTTACGACTTCAAAATGGAGTTATCAACTGCTTCATCAAGTCGGCGAATATGTCAAGCGCTTAGTGATGGTGATATAAATGAACGTACGGTAAGGCATTGGTTTCACAAATTCAGTTAGAGAGATCGTCCTTCTGTGATGAAACTTGTGTCTGGTGGTTTAGTCGTCAAATGGTTCATTATGAACTGCAACCAACGAGACAAAAGGTTACAGCGGATCTATACTCACAGCAATTGGAACATGGGCAAATGGCATTTGGAATAGAATGAAACAGCACAGGTTAATCGAAAGAGTGTACTGTTCTTGGCCGATAACGCGAGGCCGCATGTTACTCGGATAACCAGGAATACCTTGCAATGACTTTGCTAGGATAATTTCTGTCATTCCCAATACTTATCTGACCTTGCAACATCGATTAACACCTCTTCAATTCACTGTACAATCGTCTCCATATAAAACCCTTCACCACTGAAATAGACAGATCTCTTTGCGTTCAAAATCCTCGTGTTTTATCGCAAAAGGATTGCACAGTTGGAGACACGTTGGCAAAAGTACTGGGTGCCTAAATTGATTACTTTGAGGAGTAATAAAAGGCTTCTCTTTCTGTAGGTAATCAAAGGGCAGCAACTTTCTTGTTTACCTTTTTTTAAGTAGATTATTTAAAACAATATTAAATGTATTAAATAATGATAAATTTATGTATAGGAATGGCAAATCATTTCCTATAATTTTGATTGTTTTTATTCATTATTATTTTAAAACATTAGGAATGAAAACTCCTTTAAATGTTGTTAAAGTGTGACCAATTTATCTGTCGTTAATATTCTTAAAGCTCAGTTATTTCTATGTTATTAATATGATTAGAACACATTATTTTAATAACTGACACGTTATTCATATTTGATATATGGAGGTTAATGAATTAATTCCAGCGTTACATTGTGTCGTTTAATTTTAAAGTTGATTAATTTAGCAATATAAAAGGTGTTAAATCTTTTATGCAGTATATTATTCTAAAAATTATCTAAAGCTGTTATTTGTAAGTTATTTTTTACATCATTTTCAACAGTTATTTAAATATAAAAAAATTTTTTTTTCAGCTTATAAAGATCTTGGCTATGAATTAGAATGAAATCTTGGAAGAACAGAAAATAAAGAAATTATACTTATTTTGTTATTAAAATTAAACGAAACTTGGTATATCCTTCATACTGAATGTATAACATTATTTGTGCAATTTTTTATTTGTAAACCTAGATTCTATTTTTTGACATTTCTACTTATTCATTAAAATAAGTTAAACCATATGATGAATATTATACATAAACACACATCAACTTTAATATGCAAATACATTGAATTCATATTTCTTTGATGAATTTTATAAATGAGTAAAATGATGTTTATTGTGTCTTGATTTTTGAGATAAGTATTTCTGGATAAGGCTATTTATGAATTTGTTGGCAAACATTATAATTGTTGTTTAAAGTGCTTTCAAGATTTCCTATGAACATAATAATCAATTGTATTTATTAAAGAAATATTTTACGGTGAAGTAATTGCAGTGTAAATATTTCATAAATTTTTTGTATACATTATGTAGATCTTTTTTCTGAAAAGATGATATAGCCTTCGTTTTTTTTTTTTTTTTTAATTTTATGGGAAATAAATTTTGAAACAAGGCACACAAAAATATTTTACTATTTAAAACACACGTGTATTCTGATAAATTTATGGTAAACTTCTATAAGTTAATTCCTGTATAAATAAATATGTGATTCAAGTTTATTAATTTTAAGCTGATAAAAAATCAAATGCCTTGTAGTCACGTCAATGAATAGAAATATGATTAGAACACATTATTTTAATAACTGACACGTTATTCATATTTGATATATGGAGGTTAATGAATTAATTTCAGCGTTACATTGTGTCGTTTAATTTTAAAGTAAGAACTTCAATTTACTTTTCCTCTGTAGCATAAAAATTAAAGAGATCCTCAGTTGCCTAATTCTAGTCTCAAAACTATATCTTTTGTTGTGATACCCAATGTGTCTTACTCTTTTTATTAAATCAGTCAGAATAAAACAAACACAGAACTTTCATACCAGAAATTACAATGGTCATTCCTATAATCATTTTAATGGACTACTTTAAAAATATCATTTAAAATTTTTTTCAGAATTTCAAATGTTTAAATTAGATTATTTCACAAAACTGAAACATTCTAAACAGAAGAAATCAAATATTAATGTTATTGACAAAATGTTTCCTCTCATTCAAAAATATTAAAAAAATGATCATTTAAGAAATATATTTCAAAATATTTCTAATATAAAAATTCTTTCCGAGAATTCAATTCAGTTGTTTGTAACTTACATTTTTTTTGAAGTTTCTTTCATTTGAAAATAATTGTCTTTATAAATATCTTCAAATATATTTTAGTGTCTCTGGTACATTCACTATCCACATTTTAAATATATGCATCCTGTTTCTATTGTCCGTCAATGCACACATTCCTACCATTATATTTTATACAGAATGGGTAAATCAGTGGACCGTAATATTTGTTGTTTTAGAAACAAAATTTTCAATTACATCTATAAAGTTCTAAAATAGCTAGATGAATTATTTGCAAAAATTCTAAAAACTTCACTGCTATTCATAAGGCAAAATATGCAATCAGAAAACAGAATTGATTTTTTATTAATTAACTTTTATCAACATTAAAACATAGTACTACAAAGAATATAGCTTTTTCTATATAGCTATTTTCAAAACTAAAAAATGTATATTCAATGACACACCTGATAGATATGTATCTAGAAAAGTAAAATCTAATCTCTTCCATCCTTCAACTGCGGTCGTGATCGAACTCAATATCTTACACTCCAAAGTTTTTCAAGAATTTTTTAGTAATCACTTTACAGGATTAAGGTGTAAGAAGAGAAATATATAAGAAAAGTAACTAGAAACATATTGAAAATAAATCTCGCCAAGGTTTAGTGGTATGATTCCACACTTCAGAGTGAAGGGTTTGATACCTGTATTGTAGAATAACAGGAGATGGATATTGCACTTTAGCCTTCAAGATGCAGATCTGCTTGGTCTTGGGAGTCTTAAATTAAGATTCTTAATTAAATATTTTCCTGTAAAGTAACTTACAAGTTAGTTCTTGAAATACATATGCCTTTAAAGTATCCTGTATTTGTTGTCAAAATATGTTTTTTAAGGAGTTTTGTTTTATCTCATTAACTTAGGAAGAATGAATTTCACGTTTGAATTATTTACATAAAATTTAGAATTAGGAAGAAGAATTGAAAATAAATATATCTGATTTCATCTATTTCTTTGATCATAGGTGCATTCAATTTCAGGAATACAGTTCATCTATGCTATTTCTGGCGAGTTCATCATTATCAAAACATTATTCTAAGCATGGTACAATAACTTGTTAATTATTTTGCATTCAAACTTACAAGCAATAAATGTCTAATAAAAGTTTCTATTATCTTAGATAAAGTAATGTATCAAGTAGACGTAAAAAATATGAGTTTTTCAAATGAATTTAATGCGAGGGCATGAATATTTTAACAGCAATATGAAATATTTATAGTTTTGGAAAAAAATATGTACATACAGTTTATTTTTCTCATAAAATAATTATTTCTAAAATAAAAAAATTGTATCATAATTTTAGAATCTAAACTGGGGTCAATAAGTTTGCATGGAAAAATGAAACCTTCATAAAATTAAAAAAATGATGCATATTATATGTTTTATGGTAAAAATATAAGAATATATTAATATATTTTACTTAGAATAAGCACTTAAAAAAACCACTGGAGAATTGTTGGAAAATGAAACGGAAAAAATATTAAAAAGAATTTAAATATCACGGAACAAATTCACAAATTATTATTTTAAATCAGAACTTGTCTTAAAGATAATTTTCAAGGCATTCATTTTTATAAATGCATAATTATAATGTTTTGATATAAGGAATTTATTATATTTTGATATTAAGATATTGAATAAATAATAATAAAGTATCTCACACTTCTAGTGAATGAAAAGTTCTCATCTCTGTATAAAGGTTTCCTAAAATTTCGAAACACTATTTATATGAATGATTTTAAATGAATGAAGAATATTCTAGTACATTAAAACTAATATTCAATCAAAAGTGATTTTTACTAATTAGAATCCGTAATTTTTATGTATTCATTTCTTCTGCAATTCTTTAGAAAATCAAATACAATGAAAATGTTTTGAAAATAATACGCACATAAAGTACCGTATGTGTACATCTTGCTCAAATCCATCCATATGTATTCATTATTTTCAAGAGCTCAAAGTATCTTAAAAATGTAATTCAACTAGCATCATATGATAATATTTACGAGATGCGCTATTGATCTGTTGAATATATTCAAGAAATACTGGCTAAAAGAATATTCTAGCTAGACACACTATTGATTACACTCAGTCAACACTCAGTTTTTAATGTAATATCGGAAAATATGTTACATGTCAATGGCTGAATAGAAAAAAAATTGTAACATCTCATTTTTACTTTATTCTCAATTTACACTCTGAAATACTATGGATTAACGATTCCTATCAGAGAAATTCACTGTTGTCTGTCAAAATATCATTTTTCAAGAATAAAAAGTAAATTTTTAAGAGATATTTCTTCCACTATAGTTATTATTTTTTAAAAAATATATTGAGCTTTTTGAAATGAAGGAGATGATAAACTTGCAAAAAATAAGTTTCTTCAGTAAATCCAAAAAAAACCCCACTAATGTAAAATACGTCACAGTATATTTAAAAAAAAATTGTATTTACTTTTGATGCGTAGCAATTTGTAACACTTTCTCGTAGTCTAAAATTATTTATAGTACTTATGATTTCTCTATCATTTGTTAGATATTTTTTTATTAATAACCAAATGTATTTGGTAGATAATTGCTTTGAAAAATAAGAAAAATCATCAAATGATTGATGCATTTGATCATGAAAAGTTCAGAAAATTAAATGCAATAAGTATATCCTTATTTTATAAGCTTAGAGAATCCTGTGGAGCTTCTTTTTATAGATAAAGTTGTAGAGAACACCAGAGCTTACTTTGATTTCTCCGGGAACAGTTAGGGTTTTTGCACGTAATGAAAAAAAAATGGACACATATGCGCATTTTTCTTTAAATCATCATATGTGCATTTTTCTTTATATATAAATCATCATATGCGCATTTTTCTTTAAATCATCATATGCGCATTTTTCTTTATATATAAATCATCATATGCGCATTTTCTTTATATATAGATCATCATATGCGCATTTTCTTTATATATAAATCTTCATATGCGCATTTTTCTTTATATATATATATATATATAAATCATCATATGCGCATTTTTCTTTAAATAACTAGTTCTTGAATGTAAAGTAGAACAAGCTGTTAAATTTTATGCATCTGAAGTTCGTCTCAAGTGAAGGTCTAGACATTTGAAGTCGAAGATTCATTACACATTGCCTTATAACCAATACTGTGTTATTCATGTAGGTTTTACTTGGTTACTTTAAAGCTGATGACTTTTTCTGGAAAATTATCCGCAATCTCTACGACGGACATTTTTTGATCAAAGTTAGAGATATTCTCTACTACTTTTAATTTGTGTTATGAAACAAGCTGAAACGTAGCAGGCAAAATATTGTACAAAAATGCAACTAAATTTCTTTAACGTGACATTATCATTTGCTATATTCGAAGTTTTTTAAGGATATTGTAATTGTTCTTGATATTCAAATGCCGTGAAATGATAATCATAGGGAGGTTTATTCTTCAGAAAAATTTGATAATCTTTGAACACTTCATATGATTAGCACTAAACTTATATATATATATATATATATATATATATATATATATATATATATATTGGGAGGAGTGTGTGTATGTGTGTTTGGAAATATGTAATAGATCTTAATTAATTTCTTAAAAATTTAGGAATTTTCTTACCAACTTTTTTTGTTTTATATGCTAGTTGAATGATGAATATGAAATGGTGAATATAAAATAAAGTATTTAAAACACAATGCATAATTTTAGAACAGAATTAGTCAGTTTAACTCCATAATTCATAAGAACACGTCACAGAAAGAATTTAACTATAAGTAACTTTTGATCTACTTATCTATTTAAATACTTTAATGTACTAAAATTAAATTCTGAGTGTTTTTGCATGCCAGAATTTAATTAAAATAGTGTGATTTCTGTAAAGTTTAAAAGTTTTTTATCTATACATTTCATATAAAAAATCGAAAAAATCAATTAAATAATTAAAATTCCTTTGTTTCAGATGTGCATTATGCATTTTATAATATAGTTAACAAATTTATCATATATCTTGTGAATTTATTTTTCTGTATTTTATTTCAATTATTTTTATTAATATTGGCTTTTAATATTTATCTCTCATGATTTGTTTTTAAACTGAAATTTACTTCTACTGACATTTCCTTTTTTATTGGATTTCAAATCAATACGGAGCTCCCTACTTGACATCCACAAACTGTGCAACCATATTACCATATATAAAACACAGTACATAGTTAAAAGATAATGGGATTAAAGGTAAATGGTCTCAAAGCAAAATACAAATACCTAAAAAAATTGATTAAAATCTTGAGAGGAGTTCATTTTTTAATATCATGAAGGAGACGTTTTAACTCACACAAGTGTTATGAAAAAATCTTCATAAGCCAATACAAATAACTGATAACTGATTAAATGTTAAATAAAATGAATTTTATGTGATAATTTTTAAAGTATTTTAATTTAATTTTTACTGTATTTTATTTTGAAAAGAAATAGTATTCTGGAATGTATCTGCAGTAGTAACCATTAATATATTTGCTATAATTACCTTTCACTCATCAATAAATGGATTAGTTGTAAAGGAAAAAGTTACTGTTCAGTACTTAAAATAAATTTTGTTTATTATTAAGAATAGTAATTTGCATATTACAAAGGCAATAAACTTCGTTAAAAATGTATTAGGTGAATTAAAATATATTAAAGGAAAAAACAGAGTAAAAGTGTTTTTGTAAATAGTTTTATTAAATAAAACCATTTATATTCAGAATGTTTAAATATGGGCAATAAAAAATAAACGAAATTTCAATCAAAATTGGTTTATGCAAAATAATAAAAAAATTGTGTGGGGGGGGATTACTCAGAAATAAATAAAATATATTCCTAAAAATTTATTTTGAGTGAATAGTTAATTTTAAATCTAAATTTTAAAGTATTTTATCAGTTAAAATTTGAAAGCAATCATTTACACCTAAATATTTATTTTGAAGTAAAATTAGCAAAATATTTTTCAATGCATATTCACTCTTTTAATTAAATGTAATCATTATACACTGAATTTATGCAAAATAATATACAGTATAGTTGATTAATTTGCGACTGCTGCAAAATTCCACACCTAATTTTAATTTAATTTATTTAATAATTATAAGTGCTAAATGCAAATGAAAAATTATTATTTAATTATCAATACTTGTTAAAGTTTCTAGGAATGATGATGGATAATTAAAGAAAACTAATGACCACAAAAAAAAGCTTGTTTTAATTATAAAAAAAAAGCAACAGACCTTTTCCTCAGTTATTATTTTCATGTGACATAGTTAATTTTAGCGCAAAACATTCTTGGGTTTTGATGTTTATATTGATTCGGAGTCAATCTTAAACCATATGTTCCTGTTTAATTAGCCTTCCTGTGCAAAACCCAATCGATGAACGACAAACAAACCAAAATAAACCCAGCGAAAAACAAGAAATAAGTAAAATCCTTTACGCTAATGGAACTTTTTATATTTTTTCTTCATAAAATGTTATTCCAAATATTATAACCAAGAAAAATTGTGATGTTCCAGTTATAAAAGCTCTTAAACTTTCAGCAATATTAAAAAAAGAATAGTTTTTGTACTAAGGCTCCTTAAGAATACAAAAATATTCCCTCATGAATGAAAAAAATGTTTTATAATAGTTCTGGAGTAATTGAAAGGAAATAAAAACAATAAATATGAAATACTTAATCATTGTGGAAAAATATTAAAAGTGAAATAGAAGATTAAAAAAATATTTGAAATCAACTAAGTAGAAAATTAGAAGAAAGAAATCTAAATGGATAAACTTCCTATAAATAAAGGAAATCTTTAATGATTCGTAAAAAAGAATCTATTATAGAAAATCAACTAGAATCATTTTGGAAAAAGATTTCTTATTATCTAAATTATTTTCAAGAATTTTACCTCATTGAGTGGAAACTCGATAAATGAATTATAAATGATACCAATTATAACGATAACAAAAAGCTATCTATTAATATTATTGAAATTTAATTGATTTGTAATAAATAAATAAATTGATTTGTAAAAAAATAATAAATTATTTAAAACTCATTGTCTAGATTATTTTTGGTCATTACTTCTGAAATCATTTGAAATTAATGAAATAAAATGCTAATTTCAAATGGTAAGTAAAACAAAGTGCAAAGAAAAACTTTTAAAAATGCTAAGCACACACATTTCATGTTACACAGAAGGTCTTTATAATGAATATAAACTTTTTTCTTAAGAAAAAAAGGACGAATTTCTTAGCAAAAATGTACTTAGTATGATTAACTAACTTAATGTATTATGATTAACTAACATTTATTTAACTTATACTTTTTTTAACACAAAGAAGAGATCATGATTTTGCTCAAGTTTATATTTTAAATATTGTAAGAAAAATTATAATAATTAGTATAAGAATTGCTAATTTTCATAAAAATGTTTTAACTGAATTCATGTAAAAGGAGATCATTCGCTTTGTTTCAAATTAAATATTCAAATAAAATGTTATCTGTAAGAAACTTAAAAAATAATGTTTGATTTATATACAAAAATCTCTCAGAATATTGCAGGCATATTTTAACAATTATAGCCTCTATCAAAAGACTGCTAAACTCTTATTAGTTGCAAAATTATTCTGGTGTTATATTTTCAAAACTCCTATTAAAAGTGCTATAAGATAGCAGTCATAACTTACCATTAAATATATAATTTTCATTTTGTTAAAATTTCGAGAATTTTTTTCAAATTATTATAAAGTCTGAATTCTTCAATTTGATTCGATGTGCAATATATTAAACGCCTTTATCATGTTTTATATCAATTTATGTTTGTTTTATTGTCTTTATGCTATAGTTTAAGATAATTTAAAGTTAATGTTTTTATTTAAAGACGTTTAAAGAAAATAAATTTTAAAATTTTCCTTAAATCAACATTTTTTATTGAAAATGCACTTTATGTCAATATATTTTTTAACTTCCTTGTAATAAAATTGTGTAACTATCTGGCAGATGTTTTTACTTCCAAACCATCCTTAGCATTACAAAAAATTATTGAAGAACTAATTATTTTCCTCGCATAATAAAAATAATAAAGTAGATTTATGTACATTTAAATCATTGAAAGGAATTATCTTTTATTTTCTGAATAGCAATTTTATAATACAAAACTAAAATTTTATTAGAAATTTTTAAAATACAAATTTATAAATACAAAAATGTTTATTTTTCTTATCATTCATTTTTCACTAACAGTAGTTACTACGTGTTTTTATATTTCTTACCCTGAGAATGTCTCAAAAATGTAATTTTTTTCTTTTACTAAGTTCTTATTTAAACACGTTTTGGTAATATTACATGAAACCAGAGAAGACTTACTAAATTTTACCATTAATATTAAGGAATAAAGATTAACATTCTCTTTAAGAAACAGTCATTTTTGACACAGCTCTTCTTTTTTATTTAACTGGTTTTGTTATACACAGTTCATTTGACATATATATAATGTAAAATTTTAGAATAATTAACTTATATAATAAGATAAAACTGAGAAACACGTAATTATTTGGTTTGGCCATTGAAGGCAAGTAATCAATCACACAAAATTTAGACTTCTGCTTAAATATGAAAGATTTGAAAAACAATTTTGATAAAAATAAAATCTAACCTAATCAAGAAACACATAAAAGGGATTATGTGACAATTATACTTATTGATTTAAAAATGTGCGATAACGAATTAAAGCTAAATATGAAATGATGGACTCTTAACCACTGACTATGGAATTGACCATATAAAATGTAGAAAGAAGAAACACGAAAGATTGAATATAATAAAACTGTTTGGTATAATAACATAAAATTTGAAAAAATTCAAACAGGAATTATGTATTGGAATCGTACTGAAACAAAAATGGATTGTTCCGAAAAAATATTATTCTGACAAAGGTATGAAATAAAAGGTTTTATTCCTTTTTATATTAATTAAATATAATTAATATACTTTCGACTAACTAAAATATGTATTATATAATTCTTACCTTAAAGTTACAATAACATGAAAGTGAGATTTTAGTTAAAATTTTTAAATTGTAACTAACTAAAATTGTATGTAAAATTACTACATAAATATAACCCTTATTAATGCGGAAATATTTTTATATAATTTATCTGATTTTCAAGTGCTTTCGAAAATGGAACTTATTAAAAGAGGGAATATTTATTTTGTTGCGATAATTAGGAAGCTGGACCATATAAAATAAGGTTAAGAACAAAGAAGATATAATAACGCATTATTTTGAAGTGTTATTACGAGGGTTACTCTGAAATTTTTGAGATACGCGCAGACGAGAATTAATGAAATAAAAATAACGGTTTAATTTTAAAATACAAAGTATTTTAACACAGAAGACGATTTTTTACTGACTTACTTCAACTTGTTCAGCGTAGAATAAATTTTAAACAGAAGAGAAAACGTAGTTGATGCTAGAACATTTTCGCGCTGTGATTTTCTACGATTTTAAAAAAGGATTAAATCAAGAAGAATGCGTTCAGTGGTTGCAATTAGCATTTGGTAATGAATCTCCAATTTTTGCTATAGTATTCAGATGGTTTAGAGAATTTAGAAGAGGTCGCATATTTCTTCAGGATGAAGAACGCACAGGAAAGCCACCGTCGGCAGCGGATAATGTGTCTGCTTTACGAAAAATGTTAATGGATGATAATCGCTGTACCAATCAAATGTTTCAGAAGGAATTTAACATTGGATCCGCAGCCATACACAAAACCATTCTTGAAGAATTACATATGAAAAAAGTAGTTTTCCGTTGGGTTCCCCATAATCTAACTAAACACCAAAAAGAGGAGCGTGTCAGAATCAGTAAAGAAACTTTTAAATTTCTAAATGATGGTGGTCACCGCATCATTTCTAAAATTGTAGCAGGTGATGAAACGTACATACCGTTTTCTGAAGTTCAAACACGTCAAGAAAGCAAAGTATGGGTCTTTGAAGATGATCTCACGAAGACATTGGTGAAAAAACAATGCGCACCGAAAAAAGTGATGTATGCCGTTTTCTTTAGAATACGGGATTGGTCAAAGCCATCAAGTTGAAAGGACAGAAGACAGTAACAGCAAATTGGTACCGCTAAGCATACCACTAAATGTCTACAAAGCATACCACTAAATGTCTTCCAGAAATTCTACAAGAACTGAATGTTTGGGGACTAATACTTCACAATGACAATGCATCTTCCCATACAGCCGGATTAACAGTTGACTTTCTGAAACAAAAACAAACTAAAGTGATCGAACATCGGCTGTTTCACATATTTTTCAGAAATATGTAAAACTGTTTTGAAATGTTACTAGTACTCTCATTGTAAATTAAAATAATCGCAAAAAATCTCAGAATAATAGAAGTAAGCGTTGCTGAAAGCAAAAATAAAATTCTCTAGAAACATTAAATAAATAACCATTAATATTTATGGTGAATTCTAATTTTACCTTTTATCGTAATAAGGATATAAAAATTGCTTTTAATTCCTGAAATAAATATCATATTTTTATTATAAATATAAAATATTTTAAATAGGACAAGTTATAATAATTTTTATTTTTAGTAAGTATAAGTTATGTTATATTTATTATACTTTAGTATACAATGTTAAAATTTCTCACAAATTTAAATTCAGTAATAATACTTTTTTACGGAAAAGTGAAATATTATTAATTAATTTGTTAAAAATCGTAAATTAAAATTTTGTTGAGAAAACTTTAGTACACTCATTAATAAATATTGTTCTATTAAACAATTATCCAATTATATTTTTCCTGGTGATTATACCAAAAAAATTATACTAAATGAAAAATTTTTTTATTTGTATCTAATAGAAAAAGTATTTATTTTATTTTTCGAATATTTTTATTATGGAAACTAAACAGACATTATATTTAAATAATACAAATTACATACAATGCTACCAGCTATGACTAGTAATTCCTTACGTTTAAATTCCCTAGTTTTATCGTTCTTAATTTTTATAATTTTCAAATTGTCACATTTTGAAAAAAATATCTAAAAATATTTATTTAGAATTGTTCTTACGCTAATTGTATGAGACATGAAGAAAAATACCTTATTTTCACTACTTACCTTAAATATTTTAGATAATATTCACAACATCAACTCAGTGTTTTTTTTTTTGTTTTTTTTCTAAACCTATTTTAATTATTTTTGCTTTAGCTGTTGGTAATATAACCTCGTAAATAAATAAAAATGGTTTCTTCTTAGGCCTGAATTTTTGTTTAATAAGACTGGTAACTAAGATACTATGAGTAACTATGACACCAACAAAAAAGAAAATTTACTCATTTGTTGCCCAAGTTTTTGAAAAAGTATTCCAATGTTTTATTTCCAAAATTTTTAATTTGTATATAGAAAATTCTCAATTTTATGGAATGAATAATATTTTCAAAAAAAAGGGAAAAAGTATAGACTCATTCCAGTATGATACATTAGTAACTAATAACTATACTTAACAACTTAATATATACGTTAATATACACGAAGTAATTCAAATTCCATAAAGTACTTACAACTTTTAAATTATGAACACACTTATATATTCTAAACTTACAACTTTTAAATTATGAACACACTTATATATTCTAAATTAAGTTATATTATACTTTTATTTGAAACGCAATCTCTTTGATTTTATATAACTATAATCTATATAATAGATGTATAAATATATTCATGTATAAATAATTATAACCAATATATTTGTTTGAAAATGAAGTGTGAAATTATGTACTAAATATGTTATAATCATTTTATAAATCCCATATATTGCAACCAAATTTTTAATGCATTAATTCCAAATAAATAATAAATCAAATTCATAATATGTAATAATTAATTTAATTCAGAAAAATATGAAAATGGATATATGAGGAAGCAGGAATATAATTCAATATTTAAAAAAATTAAAATGAAATGAATTTTTGTGTTTAAAAAATAATATTTATCTTCATTATAAATTTACGCACGCGCGCGAATAAAGTTTTACACATTTCAATAAAAGTGATTTGTGTCCATCATAATCAGTATGCTTTCGAACTTTATTATATAAGTAATCAATATATTTATATTTCTAAATTTTATCTTGTATCTCTTATATGTTGTGTAAATATTTAACCTATCAAGAATTGTAAGAAAAAGAAGACTTAGGATGCTTGCTTACGAGGGGAGGAGAATAAGCAGGTGTTGTTTATATTTTACGTGAGGAGAAGAATTGGCTACCCAGGTGGTATTTCAGCAATGTAGGAATACAATAACATATTTTGTGAGACGCATATTGGAAAAATGCTTTCATGTAAATATGATAGGCACTTATGCTATTTTGGGAAAAATATTATAAAATAGCCAGAAAATTAAAATTTATTTGTATAATGTAAAATGGTGTAGCTTTAAGAAAGTTTATATTAAGCAACCTATTTAAGTTTAGAACAGAAAAATTTGTTGCTTCCTTTCTTACATAAATTATTACAAAACATCTTCGAATGTAAAATGTATAACATAAATTTATAATTAATTTTCAATTGTAACTAAATTTATAACTTTAGTTTTTTTCTACATTTTCAATTATATAAAATATTTGTTTCAAATTTTATTTTGCTTATAATGAGAAACATAAGTTTTACAATTGTGTAAAAAATACAATTAACTTAACTTTGTTCAGCTTATAAAATATTTATTTTTTTATCTAAATAAAACAAATATTACTAAGCGTATTTTTGTACTACTATATCTATTACAATTCTTGACGTAATCTACAATACAAATATGGACCATATTTTATAAGAGCAATCGCAATTTTCTCGAATATTCAATACAAACTTCTTTTATTTTCCTATCAACCTAATAAGGAGAAAAAGCTTTTAACATTTTTTTCATTTTCTCACATAAATGTTCCATGTCAGAGGAAATGAAAGTTATACATCACAAACTATTAATTTAAAATGTTATGCATGAATTAATAGTCAGAAGTATATGCATCACAAAACACTATGAGCAGCATAATCGTTGGAAGTTGCGAAATACACAACAGTACTCTAGAACAGTTTAAAGAGCATTTTAAAGTTTCCAATATAGTTGAATGTAAAAATCAGAATTTGGCTAAGACATAAATGAAGAAAATATTTTATTCCATTAAAACAATAAAACACAATAGACAGAGACTGCTTCTGTCAACATATACTACATCATATTGAACAAAAATAACAAAGGAATTTAGGGTATCAAACAAACAAAAGAAATACAGACGAATTCTGATTGGTTGCTGATTTGAAAATTTAAATGGATTTTGGAAATAAATCCAATGTGCATTTGTATTTCATTTTATTATACAAATACCGAAACAAATGTTTAATTTTCTTTTTGACAATTAGATTTCGAAACTTTCTATGTCATATAATACTGCTGAAATTCTAATAAGTTATTAAAATAGGATATTCCAAAGCAAATATGACAATAATTATAACATGTACGTAGTAAAAATTTATATTTATTGAAATTTATAAAAATGTTACTTTGATACACATAAATAATTATATTTCACTCTAAATAATTGCACTGAAAATTGTACTTTATGTATTATACAAACACATTTGCTGTAATTAACGTATCTTACATAATTACTGATTTTATGTGATTAAGATAAATATCAGTAATGCAATTTAATGTGCGAGCTATTTTTACAACCACAAAGTTTAAACCCAAAATGTGCCACAATAATTATATTCAACATATATCATAATATAAATAAATTCAATGATAATTTTATCTCCTTTGTATGGATTACTTTTTAAATTATAAATAATTTGAATTTTTCATTCCTTTAAGATCATTTATTGCAACACATACTAATATCTGTACAGAATCATTGTATGTACAGCTGGTTTCAAAAACGTTAAGATTCTAAAATATTTTTTACAAGAACGGCACTGGAAACTTAATATTACTGCATATGTGTTTATTCAAATAATTTATGAATTAAATTTAAGTAAATATTTTTTGAGTTGTGCTTGTCATATTTAACCATGAATTTTCAAACGAAACAATATCTTAAAAATTACAAAATCAAATCAAATACATTACTTGCTGCATTTTATAAATTTACTGAATTTACTTTTTGAAAAAGTTTCATATGTTCTTATTGATACTTATTTTGCTTCATTTTCCTTGGCAAATGAGCACATAATGTGTTGATGTGATATAAAAAATGTTTTTTATTTAAAGTACTGTTGTCTAAATTAAAAGAGGTAAAAAAAAAGTACAACAAGTAAAAATTAATATTTAAAAGTTACATATTTTTGATAAATTTATACCACTTGCAAAACTAAATTTATATAAGGCTGAAAATTTTCGGAAATAGTATATTCTAAGAAAGTGGTTTAGTGATAGAGTTTCTCTCTCCCAATCACAAACCTAATGCTTAATCCTAAGGCTGGTCAGAGTTGTCTCCACTTTTCAACCTTTCAGTTGGTTGATAAAGTGAATACAAGGCATTCTAGGGAACTTTGGAGATTTAGCATTAGGCTGGCCACCTAAACAAGACATATACTTTCCAACCATTGGTCAAGAATAAGATATGGGCACTGTAGTTTTTGGCCCACAATTTGGGATGCCATGCCACAGAAATAAAAAATATGTCTTAAATTTTATTTTTTATTGGAGTAATGCATTTGTGGAAATAATATGAGCAACAAATTATTCTCAGATTGAATTAGGAAAATTTGGATAAAATGTAAAGCATTGAAAGAAATACAAGTATAGTAAAACAGAATTAACTTTAAAAAATAAGAGAAATATTTAATAAAATAAAAAAATTTCCTGATGAATTTTAATTTTTAAATATTAAACGATGCCTATTATTAATTCCGCTTACTTAAAATCATTTTCATGTTATGTTACATTACATTAGCTTTTCATTTTTACAATTAAATTAGTTAAACTTAATTTTAAAAACATTATGATAAAAAATCAATTCAGATGGAAATTTAGCACAACTTCGTATAGAAATACAGCCTCTAAAAGGGATATGATTGTGAATGTGTCTTGAAATAAAAAAAAAGTTTGCTAATTCTTGTAAAAATATTTTATTAAAAAGTTAATCATGAAACATTCTTTCTCAATATTTAAAAATATCTTACTTTAAAATTTCTATACTACTCCAAAATAGAAATAGTTTTAAGAGTATCAAAATAATATATTTAATGATTTCTTACTGATAAGTTATCTTGTATTTACAATTACAGAAATCATAAATATTATGAAATTTAAATAATAAATAAGATGTTTTAGGTTCTGTATACATAAAACCTAAATTCTTCAGGAGAATAATTTCAAAGAATCTACTTAAATTTAAAAAGCATATATTCATTTAGTAAATAGTAGAGTCACAATTGTTAATGATGAATTGAAATTCATTTTCTAGAATGCCTGATAAGTAAAATAAAATAGCAAAAAGTTTTTAAATCAATGAGAAAGAAACTTTTATTCATCTCATTCCATCAATATGTCTAGAAATTTTACAAAATATTCTTCTTTCCGAAAGGATAAAAAATGAATAAATATTTCACAGAAAACTTAAAATTAGATTTATAATAATAAGGGATAGGTACATTCAAAATTATAAAGTTTGGATCATTCTCTGGTTTATTCAAATTAAATAATCCAATTTTGTATGTCTCCACTTGAGGGAAAATCTATTACAAATAAAATAATTAAAAAAAAGGAATTATATTTTTAAAGTTATTCTGTTTAATATCTTTTAAATATTTTATATTAGTTTTGTGGAAGGCACGAATAATAACAAATACTAAAGAAAATTTATCTTTATAAAGTTTAAATTATAAGGAATATTTAAATGCATTTGAAAATTGAGCTATAAGATTTGATGTTATAAAATTACGATGTTAAACTAAAAATAATAATATTGGTATTATGAATCATTATAAACGATCAATGATTAACTCAGAAAAATATAATAATTAATCATATAAAATAAATAAATTATATTTAAAGAATTGACCAATCACTAATTCTTAACTTGTTACAGCAATGTAATGAATGTTTCATAAAAATGTCACCCAATGCAAAAGCATTTAAGGTGGAAATTCTAGAATCGAAACTTTATACCTCACATCATTTCGTTTCAATTCCTTGTTTCCAATTACTGGACATCCTGAAATAAAAATTAATCAAATCATGAAACTTTTGCTTATTATATATTATTCTTTATTGTATCAAAAATATAATAGTAATAGTGAAACAGACATATTTATATTATGAATGAAATATTTATATTATGAATGACATATTTATATTATGAATAATGAAATCCAATATATTCGCTTAACACATTATATAAATGTATTTTTAAAAATTAGGTTTGTAATTTATATCCGTCTGTCATCTTCAGCACATTTAAATCTCCCACATTAATTACCTAATTGTAGTTAATCATATAAGTTAAAAAATTTTTAATAAATCATAATTTGCACTTCAACTCCGAAATTCCAAAGGAAAAGTGTACCATTTTAATTTAATTTTTATTAAACAATCTAACTCTTAACACTTTTAGTTGATGTTTCTAAAACTACATTTCTTATCTAAAAGGCGTTACATTATTGATGTCTTTCAGTTGGAAAATATTTCAGAAATTTAAATACATTCATTTAAAATACTTTTTAAATTAAATTGCCTTGGTATTCAAAACTTCATAAAATTAATTATCTGCTAATTATTCATGAGAGTTATATTTACCATTTCTAGAGTGAACTTGATTAGTTTTACATAAAATAAACAGCAAAATTGAAAATAATTGGTGTTTAATTTTACTTTTTTTTTTTGAGTGATTTCTATGCAAATGCATTATGGAATTGCTATGGTAGTTTTAATTCTAAAAGGAAGATTTGTGATGAAGTGAAAAGACACATTTTGGTAGAAATCTTTTGATTTAACTCTTTGTATTGACTGTATATCACTGCAATACATTGGACTATCTTCAAAATTGTTGCTCCCACCTAGAGCATGGATTTTTGTAGTGGTTCAGAATCCACTTTAAACCATAAGTCCCGGTCTAATTAGCTCTCGTGTGCAAAAAAATGACCGTTGAGCGATAAACAAACCACCCAACCTTCAATATTGTTGCTGTAAGGTCAAGCTCAATTAATGCCTTCATAGATTGCATGTTCTTTAAGGTTAGGATATATTTTGTTTCAACATGAATCAGTCAGTTTACTCTATATAATTACAAAATTTATTCCTAATGACGATATTAATGTTTATAATAAATATATAAGCATGGCACTCTGCTATAATGGGTACACAATTATTTAAATATTTCTTAGGTTTATTTATAGTGCTAGAATTAGACTCAGCTATTAGCTTCATAGAACAGAAGAATAGACTAAATGTTTTTTGCATAAATTTTTAACCCGAAATTTTATACTCAAAAATTTATTTTTAACTTAATTTTAGGGATTCCAAGATTTCAAAATAAATTTCATTTTTATAATAAATTGTTAATTTTAAAAAAATATTTTTTATCATGTTCATGAACGTTTGTTGCACCAAAAATATGTGTGACATTAAAAGAAGAGCTTATATTATATATATAGTTTCAGCACTTTATGTGACTTGGAATTGTAACTCTTTTATTCATTCATTGAAACTCGTTATGACACAAACCACATATTAGAGTCCTAGGCTCTATCCCACCCACAGTTGAACAACGGAAGTTGGATGTCTTTTTTTCTACATGCTTCTCTGTCGGTAGGGGTGTTTCTGAGATTTCCATCTTTTCTAACTTGCAACACATGAATAAAGGCTACAGTAAATAAAGGTCACTTTTAATCAGGTGGTGATTGTTAAAAGACTGTAGAATTTCCTTGATCGTTAGGCAGTTTACATAGTGTTAAATATTCTTTTTATAATCAACTTGCTCTGAATATAATGCCTGAAAAGTATTTCCCGGTAAATGAAAAAGACAAAAAATTTAATTTTGATGCAGTGATGCAATTATAATTTCATTTTGTGTTCGAGTCATTAAAAATATTCAGTTATGTGAAGGATTTCGAAAGAATAAATAACATTCAGAATTGTTAAATTCATCTTAAATAAACAGACATAAGAAGTTATATGATGGTATATTGGATGAAGTAAGACGTCTGTTTATATATTTTATGATAGAAAAAAAACGTGGTATACTATAATGATACTAGAAACACAAATACCCGTATGAATAGAAGTAAAGCAATTTTTTTATGAATTGTGTTTTGAATTCACGGTCACAAATAAACAAATAATTATATTTTGTAAATAACTGAAATTTAACATGCATTTCATATTTTTAAATAGCTTCTGTAATAACAGAGACTAGAAAATGAAGAAAAAGCATCGGTCTAATGATAAGTTTATTTGCGTTAAAATAAACCTGGATATATTACTAATGAAATTAAGAATAAATATATGTGAAAAAGAGAAAATGATATTTGTATTCTGTTATTTGCTAAAACACGTGAACTGAGTGATTAAAAATACTCATTTTATATAAAATTTCTCTCTTTCTCAAGATATCTTTAAAATAAAGTCAAACAATTATACATCAAAAAATACCCAAAACAATGTAAATAAATTAATATGCAATGTATTTTCTGAAGTAAGTTGATGAAAAAAATTTTAATATAAGTTATTATCAATATAAAAAATATATATTTTAAAAATGAAAAGCATTAGATTATATTTATCATATGAATTACACATAAAAATTAAAGATCGTGCATTTACATCAAAAAATTCTATTCATAGTAGAAAAATTTAATTGCATGTTTGTCTCTTTTGAGCTTTGTGTAAACACTAATATCCTCTTCATTTTCTAGTACATATGTCCTGGAAAAAATAGGGGATGAATTACAGAAAGAATAAGTTCATTAATTATGCCTAAAAGAAAAAGTTTGAGAAAAAAAAAGTATGAATTAAAGATAAATGAAGAAAGAAACTGAAAGAAGAAGAAATAATATTGGACAGTTTCTTTGTTTTCAAAAGATCATTCAAATTTTTTACTAGTTTTCTTTAAGAAATTTAACTTGATCATCCTTTAAAATTTTCTAAAAAGAAATTATTTAACATCATTAATTCTTAAATTCAACAGAATAATGAAATGATTAAGGAAAAAACGTGAGCATTTGATTGGATAACGTCTTTTTCAAATAAAGATATGCAAAGGTAACTTTTTCAATTAGCAGCGTTACGTACATTCTATTTTTGTAAGATACATTATTTGGTTTTGAAGCTGAGATACTTAAAGTTTATTTTCAAAATTTGGCAGTTCAAAATAGAGCTAATTATTAACAGTCATTGATATTGATAAGATTTTAAAGGCTAATAACATTGGATGATTTTTGGAGCAAGATTAAAACTTTTTAAGCTTATTACATTAATTGGAGCAAAAACAATGAACAAAATCAACTTTTATTTCAATTATTATTATTTACAGGATAATCAAATATTTTAATTTAAACTTCAATTGGTAAGTTTATTTTTTAAAATTTAAAAATTATCACACACACACACTACGTACATTTTAGTTGATTCTATCTTATTGTAATAAATATTCATAAATGAAGTAATTTAACAACAATTATTACTTACTAATAATATAAATATGTGACAGCAACTTAATATAAATCATTGTTATGTTATATTTTTTTAATTATTTTTTAAAATCGCTGTTACAACTTAGATTTTAGAAATGTTATGTCCAATCACATTTCAAAAATAATTTTTTTATTTTCATAAATTTTGAATATAATCTAGCAAATTTACTTGATGTAATAATTTTATGTATAATTTTACACAATATAGTAAGTTTAAAACTATTATATGATAGCTATTCTTAACAAAATTAGTAAAAAATAAATAAATAAATTTTTGTCAACGTTAATATAGTAAGAGAGAGTATATTCCATATTACAGAAATTGTTAATTTTTAGTTAATGCATGATATATAAAGCATAAACTTTGACAGGCTAAAAATGTTCATTAAATGATAAAACTAATTACCAGGAAATATCGATAAGCTGTTTCAATCAAGATTTAATTTGTTTTTCATTGCGATAAGAAATTTAAGATATATTTTGTACACTGTATATCACATTAGTTGAACTTTCATTGAAAAATATCTTCCACAAGAACACAAAGGGTAAATAAATTATTTTGATAGTTATAAAAGCTTGTAAATAATTGATTTACTAACAAAAAATGGATTTTTTTCATGAAAAATAAATAATTATTAGTCGAAAGGAACATTTGAAAATAAAGAGCTGGACAATTATTATAGGGCTTAAGGTACACATAGAGAGCAACAAATAAGTTTATTCAATGAAAATAATGTATAAAATTATATACTTTTGTTTGATAACGTAAATGATTAAACATAAATTATTATAATTTATTAATGTAATAATTTATTTTATTTTTCAGAGCATACATGAGCTAAAGCAGCGTACATAAAGGAATTGAAAAAACGAGCATTATATTTAAAAATGCATAAAAAGTAGAAAGTGGAAAGTAAAAAATACATAACTGTGCTTTCATACTACCAGTGATATAAATGGAATAAAATAATTTCATATAGAAAACACAATAATTTATGGTAAATCTTAATGGAGTAAAATAGTGATTTTTAATATATAATTAAATTAAAATTGGTAAAATTTGCTTAATCTTTATAATAAATATTCTACAGATTTGTCGAATGTTCTTAGTATAGTTTAAAATTTTAAAACCCTTTGAAATATCACTAGTGGTTTAAAATATTTCTTATATAATAATTTATTTCCAATTTTATATTCGTTTTCTTGGCTCTTTGATTAAAATCATCTTCATGTATAACTTTTATGGTTGAAAACGTGTTATTAATCCTCTTTTAAATACTTGACAATCCTTCTTTCAGCTTACATGCCTATTCTTTAGTAGATTGAACATTTTAAATTGAAAAATATAGATTCTCATGCAAAGTTTATTCTTTTTAATTTTTCAGGACTTGTACGATTGGGAGGTCCTGAGTTCAAATCCCGGTTCAGGATGGATGTACTTTCTCTCTCTCTCTCTCTCTCTCTCTCCTGTCTTTGTCCTTTCCTTGTGTGAATGAGGTGTGAATGGTTGCCTACCCTATAAACGGGTCGCTATGGCATGTGTGTGTACTGTAAAAGTCGGAGTCTACACCAAATACGATTCAGTTGGAAAAGTAAAGCAGCGCACCCCAATTTACCAACCTAGCTGGCACACCAGAACAACAACAGGAATTATATTTCATCAAAGCGGTTGTTACATATAACTATGAAACATGTATTCTTGTGCTTATTATGCAGTTGCGTCGCATTTTATTATCAAATTGATTGTAAATTTATTTCTACTCAGACATTCTGCTAAATTAGCATGACACAATAAAAAAGAACCCGAATTTCACACATTATTAGATGTTTTATCAAATTTCAATTTTGTCATTTTTTTAAAGTAATAGTTTCAGGTCAACGACAAAAAAAAATCTTTTGTTCGTAAAATTTCCAGAAAAGAGCTTTACTTGTGGGATTAGCCTTTACAATGAGAATATATATATATATATATATATATATATATATATATATATATATATATATATATATATATATATATATATATATATATATATATATATATATATATATATATATATATATATATATATATATATATATATATATATATATATATTTATATTACATGTTTCATTTTTTACAGAAAAATAATTTTTCTTGCTTCCATAAAAATGTATCATAATGGTGAAAGGAATGAATTTAGAAATTGTTAATGTTTAAAGATATAAAAGCAATTAAATTTGAAAAATAGGGTTTTCTAACTGATATCATTACAAAACAGATACTGTAAGACTTGCTTTAAGGAGAAATTAAGTTTGTTTAATAAATCGTTTTGCTTATAAAATGTGCATTATTCTAAAAGTCATTGATGAAATTGTAGTTGACAACAAAAATATATTTATGAAGTATACGCACTTTATAAATTAAAATACAGTTTAAGTAACTGAAAGAACTAGAGTTTTAAGAATCGATATCATATTTAATGCTTTTATTTGTAAAACACTTATGCTAAGATTAATAAATTTAACCAATAAAATAGGTCATAGTATTTTAAGAATTTGTCAGACGTATCTTTGTGCCATATAAAAGGCAAGTTTATGTTTTAATCGAACTTTTCATTGTCATATACATTATGTAAAAAAATGTAGTTTAAAAAAATAAAATCAAATAAGAAATAGTTTATGCTATGAGAGCTATTTTAAGTATAATGAACTGAATATCGTTACCGTACTTAAATAATATAACGTTATACCTGACAGAAAATAACTGCATTAACCAAGAGTACTAGTAGAAAATATATCTGCAGATAATAGTAGAAAATATATCTGCTTCCTTGAGATAAAATTCCAAAGTAAAATATATAGTATCACATGCATATTATAAATATTCCTTTATCACTTTATGAAATTTTATCAAGATTATTCTGCCTTCTCTATATCACTCTTTAGCAAACAAAAATGTGTAGTAAATAAGTGAAGAATATGAATTACAAGGTTAATAATACAACTCTGTTAATTTTTGGTTTTTCACATTTGAATTTGAAACTCATTTGACATTTTAGTAAATGTCAGTTAAAAGAAACTTTGTATCAATAAAATTTTTCTTAGAGTGCCATTATTTATAATTTATAAATTATTACATTAATAAATTATAATTATATGTAATAATTAATAAATCTCATACCATAATTAAAAATAATAGCAGTTAGTTAAGTATTAGCATTATAAACAATAAATAAATAGCAATATATTCAAATATTCAATCAATAATAAAGAACAATAAACTCATGATTTAAAAGGCATGGAATAAGTCTTTTTTATGAATAATCATACTTCATTTATGTCATCGTTTTACTAAAATATTAAAATAATTGCGAACAATACATTTTATTGAGAATAAATGAAATTGACAGTATATATCAATAATTACTTACAAAATCAATTTATTCTGTATAAATGAAATATTTTATGCATATTTTAATCCTTTCATATTACTATAATAAATATAGAAAGTGGTAATTTATATTATGTTTATGCATTTGTTATTTTTATAGATTGCTCTTTTTAATTTTAAGATCAGGTTTTGGACAAAATTGCTGTATTTGATAATAATTTTTTTGTATAGAAAATAAACTGAAATTATTTAAAAACTATACTGTAAAATATATAAATACAGGATAATACAAATGTTATGTATATATACTTCACTGTTACTCTATTTCCTTGAAGAGTATTTTAAGTGGTTTTTAGATCACATTAAAACAATATAAAGATATTTGACTGAAAAGTATTGGAATAAAAATGAAAAAATATCTAATTTTATTATAATGTTAAGAAGTATATATTAAAAGCCCAGAACTTATGTCAATAATATTCTTAGGAGCAGTTAAAACTGAAATATTTTAACAAGCATTAGAAACATTTAACTTACACTACTATACCGTAAAGGGAAAAAGTCAAAAAATATTCTGTAAATTTTTACATTAGATTCTTGGAACATTTGTGAAGAAGATATGCTAACATTATCATGAAACTTATGTGAAACATTTAAAAAATTCATTATATTTTTATAAAACTTTATTCATTATATTTTTATTTTATACTTTTAATTTAATTCTTCTCAAATTACTGTATGATATTTAAAAATAAAATTATAAAATGACTTCTTTAATTGTTGGGTATGATGCTTCATTCCAGCTGTAGAGATTACAACGAAGAAATTGAAGTAATAAAAATACCAAAAACAAAATTATGAAAAAAATTAAAATTTACGGAGGGCATTCATTTTTAAAAATTCTGATAATTATTTCATTGACAATTAGTTCATTGAAATGACATTTTAACTTTTTTTATGATTTTGTCTTTGGTGAATATGTAACATAAGTAAAAATAATATTTCAATATCAAATTATTTCATTGAGTTGATTAAATTTCGTTATAAAAAAATTAAAATAAAGAGTTTAAAATTTAACACCTCTGTCAGAATCTTTGACTGTAATGTATTCAGAACAATTGTTAGCATTTTTGTATAACCATCGATAGTAATGAAGTTTAAGTCGTATATCAATAGGAAAGTTTATAATGATAAGAAAAACTATAAAAACCATATGATCTAAATAAATCAATTCTCGAGAGTTAAAAAATTAAGTGATGAATGAGAGATATAAACTATCATTCATGCTTCGATTTCACACTCATTCAAAACACAATTTTACTATTCATATTGTAAAAAATGCAAATTTAGCTACATTAGTACACTTAAAAAACATTATTAGCTTTACTATGTTTAATCTTTTTTACAAATTCCAACAATTTAAGACAGTATAATGCTGTAAACATCATTCATTTTACATAAATGAACTATAAATTATTAAAAACTACTTTTCCGTATTATTTAATTATTATGATTTACTTCAAAAAGTCAATATTTTCCCATCTAAATTTACATATTGCTACCCTTTTTTTAATATAACTTTATTCAATTTATTTTCAAATGTATTAAAAATAAATTATGCTATAAAACCTTAATTAAGATAATTCTTAACAAAGTTCTCATGATTAAATATCGAAAGTTAATCAGCAGTTATTCTGATACAGAATCTAATATTCAAATATTTTTTCACTATGTTTAGCTTTTAGAACATATTTATAATAAAAATAGAGAATTTGGAGAATGCAAACTATTTTTTAAGTTGAAAATAAAATCTATTACAATAATTAGAAGAGAAAAAAATTTATTTGATAGAGGATTACAATTTTTAGTTATTCTATTAATATAGAACTCCTTTTATTCGATCAGTTACATGTTTTCTAGGTTCTTGATCAATTTGTTTAACTTTCCAAAAGCAACTTATGTTAGGGAAATCACTCAAATGAAGATTCTTTGTATCTAAGTCACTAGATAATATTGAGTTGAAACAATTGGAAACATTGAAGAACAAAGTTCCATAGGGAAAATGTTAAATATATATTTCTATGCTTTACGGAGATAATTATTTTCTCTTAATTGAAAAAGAATAAGAATGTATAATTAGAGTATCATATTATAATGTATTTTAAGAACTCCTAGAGGTAGTTATTGATAATAAAAAGTTATTTTTAAAAATATGGTTTATTTTAATCCATGTTACCAATTTGTAAAATATATTTATTTTATCGAGCAATAACTTATATTTTAAAAATATTGAAACGATTTTTATTTTTTAAATATGGAATTGCATAGAATATACATCGTCAAAAATTCTTCTGTATACATAGTCAAAAATTCTTCTGTATACATAGTCAAAAATTCTTCTGTATACATCGTCAAAAATTCTACAGAACATTAAGCAATTTATACATTATAACGAGATGAATAAATATAAAACGTGCATTAGTTTAAACAGATATAAAAGTTAATATTTAATATAATTCTTGATGATAATACGTTTTTACAATACATGCATAGATAATGAAATAAAATTCAACCGATTACAAATTGATATCACTTTGAGGTATACGAATAATATTACGGATAGTGTTAATTTGTTAGCAAATGCATGCATGGTTTAAATATTTTTATAGTATTAAGTTTTTATTTTAAAATGCATTTTTACAGTGCATTCAAATATTTAGTTATCTTTTAAATTTATTAGTAATTTTAAATGTCCTTATATTACTCTTTAAAGTCCCCTTTACAGACATTTGAAACTTCTAAATTTCATAGAAATTTAATATTTATCTTTATTCAATTGAATGAAATTTTCATAAAAGCTCTCTATCTATAAGTATTAAAAGTTATTTCGTTAAACGAATTCGTATTTTAAAATGAAAATGGAAAGAATATTTTGTATTATTTGAGTTTAAAGTATTGGTCATAAATTTATACAAGATAAATTTTAAAGAGAAAATGAATCCTTTAAAAAAGTCTATCTCACAGTAGTTATTGATTATTATCACATAATAAACAAGTTATTGAAAACAATTAAATATAATACAATTACAGTTATAATTAATGTTTTATAATGGAAGTATATTCATTTAAATATCCACGTTAAAAATCTATATATAAAAGTTTTTAAAAAGAGAAACCAAAACTTCTTAATTCATCCTCATTAACTTGTGTAAACATTTAAGATAATATAGTAAATATGAATGAATTAACTCAAAATGATTACTCCCTTTCGTTTTAACCATTACTATATTCTTCAATGTAAAAATATTTATTGCTCTCGAAAGCTACGCCTATAGTTTCATAGTACCTTAGATAAACACCTTATTATGGCTTTGTAAATAGCTTTAGTTTCAACTTTATTACTTTGTTTCAAAAGAAAAAAGTAATATGATGCAAACAGTATGGATTAACTTCTCTTCATAGAAATATAGTTAAGGTCGTGTTGTATACAGAAGTTTGTTAAAATTCCTTAAAAATGGATTACGTAAACTTTATCCAATGCAGTTTTTCGTTGTATATTCCGAGCTTACAAACATAAGATTCAGTAACTTAATCAGAGACCTTGCCTTTGAATAAGGATTTATTAAGTGCACGGTCTTAATTATTAAAGGTAATGTTAATGTAATTAAGGTTAAGACGCTCTTCAAAAACTGACTTTTCTCAACAAAGTCATTATTGATTTGTATAAACAACAAAGTCATTATTGATGCACTATATAAGACAGTTTGTTAATTCTCAATCATCACTTTAATGAATATTCTAAATTATTGTAATTTTGTCTATATTCTCTAGAATATTTATTTTATAATTTATTTTACCTTTCAGTTCTTTATCTGTTTTATAGTAAGTATATTTATAAATATAAAGTGCGATTTTCATAAACTATTTACAAATAAACTAAGAAAAAGATGCACCAATTTAATTAAATTGAAGTTTTAAAATTTGATAAAAAAATATATGCGAAGTTTAAAATTATATTCAGTAATATTTTAACATTGTATTAGTATGATATGTTTTTGTCCTCCTTACACGGCAGCAAAACTAAATTTATATTAAATTATCCTTAGTTTTTTAAATAATATATAATATGAAACATTTTAGTTATATTTAATAAAATATATATATTCATAAATATCTCTTCTTATATAAATATATGGATGATAGGAGTGAATATGTCTGCGTATCTGGTACCTTCCAAATGAAGCAACCAAATAATCTATGACATTTTAATAAGTGAGAAATATGAATAATGCATAATAAGTGGTATGAATAATATATATATATAATATATAATAAAAGTGATGATTCAATATAATATAATAAGTTAGCCATGAATGAAAAATAACATGGTTAAAAATATGGAAATTACAGAATAAATACATTTATTGGTATTAAATTAATTTCCTTTTTTCAATGGGAATTTTGCAAAACTAAAAATCCTTATTTAGAGTTTCATTTACTATACATTTTTCTGTATTTCTGTATGTATAAATCAATAAGAAATACTTATTGATTTAATGTTTGCATTCAAAAATTCTCACTTTTTTGTGTTTGTAAATTTCAGTTTTTTTTTCATATCACCTAAGCAAATTAGAGAAACTCAAACTAATTTGAATTCTAACTCATGTAGAAACAAGATTTGGGAAGTTAATGAACGAGAAGGCAACTTGCCTGCGATTGAATGAAACAATTATTTGCGTCAACTTTGATAACCTAAAGAAAATGTTCTTTTTTTTAAATTTGGATCTATAGGAATTTTTCTATTTGTTAAAACTAATTTGATGAAGATAAATAAATTAAGTGAGAAGCACAATCAAAATATAACTTTTACATAGTTACTATTTCAATATTACGTTAAAACAAAAGAGTTAAGCTACGATTATAAAGTAAAAGCTAATTCATAAACAAAGCATATTTCCTTGGCCTTATTATGTTTAGTTTCCTTAGCTAGAAGTATTAGATCAACTCTTCGAGTGATTAAATCCATCTTTTAATCTGTTTCTAGTAGTAATAGGATTTTAATGGCATTGATTAGTATAATATGAAGAAATTTATCATTAAATACTTGAATGTTATTTTAAATCTATATTTTTATAAAGTAATAAAAGAAATAAAACAAGTGTAATACATTTATAAATATTCAGAAATTCCCAAAATTCTTCAAGCTTTAAAATTTTCAGATTTTGTCTAATTTTGCACAAATTGTATTGCTTGTTCGCGTGTGATTTGTTTAAAATTATTATAAAAGAGATTAAATGTTTTCAAGTGCTCATAATACAGGGCTTTAATACATTATGCATATAAAACAAGACTTACATTATATGTTTACTTATAAGTACTATCATATCTAGTTTACAAGTATGTAGCATATTTTTAAATATACCTCAGTTGATACAAAAATATTTTTATAAAATAGGTTTAGTTATAAATTCTATATTTAATGTTTGTTTTATACTTAAAATAAGTAAATAATAAGTATATTTTAATAAAATAAGTATATTTTAATAAAATAAGTATATTTTTAATATCAATAGGAAAAACAAACTTTTGGTAACCAACAAAACATTTTCTCATAAAGGTTTAATATTTGTTTTTAGGATTGTAGAAAATTAATTTGGATTTGATTTGATTACTTAATGCTTATATTTTGGACACCTAACTAATTTGTTTCTAGTTGTGATAGCAATCATAACTGCCTTGAGCTAAAGTCTTTTACATTGGAAAGAAGGCATTTAAACCATACTCAATGTCAACTGCACAATATCTTAACATATGTGAAAACAAAAATTTCTACTATAAGGGAGTTTAATATAAAATTTTATACTGACGACTTTTTCTTTAAATTCCTACTTAATTTCAAATTTTCATTAAATTCAACAAATAATTTAATTTAACAAATTTAATACATTTCTATCTCTCATGTGAAAAATGTGTAATATATCCTACAAGAAACACTACACCAGTTAATAAGTGTTTTCAATATGAAATATAATATTAAGTATAAATTTTGCACTTGAAATTTGTACAGTAAATTTTGTACTGAATTAAGGCATTTATTATGATTTATTTTTTGAATAACGATCTGAATCAGTGGTTTCTAAAATCGTCCCGACGGACATTTAGGGGTCCTTGATATTATTCAAGAGGCCCGTTGAAAATTAAAACTGATTCGGGGGTCAATGAAGAATGTCAGAGAATCCACGAACGGTTTAATGTAAAATAATAGTTTATGATACATTTTTATTATTATGATATTTTAAACAATAATACATTTCTATCTCTCATGTGAATGTGAAGATGAATATACAAAGTAGATGTGAATTTTAAATACTAAGAAATTATTAAATATATTTGGGTGTTCACAAAGCGCTCTGCACTAATTTAAATAAAATAGATAGCATTATGTATAGTAATTTTTTAATGAACGTCGATAAAATTTATTCCCTTTAATTCGTCACTTGTAATAATAGTCGTGTGCTTAGCTTGTTTTTATGTTTTATTAAGACTCATTGTTGTTCAGTTAATTTACTTCAATAAATTTAGACTTTTAATTATCATTAACTCTAACACTATAACAACAAAGTAATAACAAAATAACAATAAAAAACTGATATAATCTTTCAATAACGGAAATAAAAATCCTTTGGCAAACACTTATCATTTAATAGTTCTAGATGGTGCCAACTACTTTAGTCATAGTTAGCATGGAAAGGTGCAAGATGGTGGGCGAAAAGAGGCTTATAAGGGTGAAATAACGCTTTGTTAATTACAGTAACTTATCTTCAATATAAACTTAAACTAAATAAAATTATACATCTTAAATCTAATCCAAAATTTAGTTCTATGTTATGGTAGTACGAAATACATGAATAAATTTTCTCAGTCTTAGACAAAAAGAAGTTTTCTCATAGCTCGAAGCTTTAGTATCATCGTATATTTTCGTTGCGTTGCGCAGCATGTGTACTTGGTTACTTGAGTATATTTGAATAAAAGCTTTTTCTTTTAAGCAATTATGAATATCTCATATTTCAATATAGTAAAAACTTGAAAAACGATCACATATTTTATAATAGAGATATTAGAATACAGATATTTGATTAGAATACAGATATTTTTAAGAAGTTAAATAGTAAAGATAATATATTGTTAAAAATTTGCATGAAATTTTAAAATTTCAAATAAATGATTCCAAAAGAGCTTTAAACAACATTGCATTGAAGTTGATAACAGCTAAAAGAGTTGTTTGCTTCAAATAAAATATTTGATGCATAAATGGTCTTATATATTTTTACATTTTTAAGATATAGCAGTTAAAATCAACCGATTAAAAAATGCCGATAATACAGAGCTGAATTTTAAAGAATGGCTCTATTTTTTCAACAAGAGAATAATAATTTACCTGTGCATCTTCTATGCAATAAAACTAAATCAAATAATTTAAGAAACCTTCCAAGCTTAAGATATATTTAATGAAAATCTATAGTGACAAAATGTATGGTATAAATGATATTTAAAAAAATAAAAGATAAATATTTGAAAACATTCATCAGTGCAATATAAGTGCAATATCTAAATGAGATGAGGTTCATCTGCATACTTCTTATAACATTAATTCCTTAATTGAAAAGTTGGGAAAATCAAACTGAATGAGTGAAGAGCTCATTTTACCAACTGTAAAAGTGATAATACACACCATGTTGTACCAACAATGTTTCTATTTTTGCAAAATTAATTTCACTGAGTAATTATTCAGTATAAAGAAGGATTGACGAAATGGCTCATATCTTTTGAAACTGTAAAACAGAGATGAAATTTGCTTCTTTACTATCAATACCTCTTCGTGCAGAGCTGAACGAAAGATTTGATGGACTTTTTTCACTTTGATATTAACAACTGGCTTATAAACCCTTTTACTCAGTGACAAACTGAGATACCAACATAGATGAATATCCTTAAATGAAGAACTTATATAAATGTTAAACAAGGATGCCACAAATTCTGACTACAAAGACAAATCCCAATTTTATATACTGCATTTTGGGTTATTGTATAAAAGTTGCTGGTTGCTTTATCGTCTTTTCACCTATCATGCTTGGATTCTGTGCTCATATGGATTTTAAAATAAAACAAGAAAGAAACCAATTTGAAACTACATTTTGTGGCTGCTTCTTCCAAATATTTAGCTGGGCATAAATACATATAATATCTCCTTATGTTCGTCCCAGTGATTAGATATATTTTTTTTTCTTAAATAAAAGTTATGTTTTCAGTGCATAGTTCTGTAACAATTTCTTTAAATTTTTATAACATTTATTTGTATGCAGCTTTTGCACTTGGATATCCGTGTACAAGTTTTTACGATAAAAAAGGCTACATCGTCTCATAAAAGTTTGGGAACTACTGTTTTAAATAATTTGTGATAAGGAGTTATGCATTCTTAATTACAAAATTTAATTTAGTTGAATTTTTTAAATTACTATATTGTATTGTTATAAATATGTGAATAAATCTGATAATTAATTATCACGTGTTTTGTATGACTCTTATTTTAATATAAAATAAGTTTAAAATGTCAATATATGTTACAAAGATATTATTTCCCAACATTCTCAAATTTGTTTTTCGTAATTTAAAATTAACAACAATACCAACAATTTATAATTATCAAAATTTATGGATTTTTTTAATTACTACCAATTTAAAATAATTGTTATATTTCCATTAATATTTACCAGAATATTAGAGTTTTCTAAAAAGGCATTTTTTATCACCACTAGTTATGGAATATAAAATAATCAAGTAAGCATGTAAAGCTATACAATTTCAAATTAAATACAAATAACATTCAAATTGCAATTATAAAATAACTAATTTATGTATTTAAATTATATAGGAATATATTATATTTATGTTGAATTATAATTCACACAGATACATTTAAAGCGTATTCATTATGTTATTTTTTGTTTATACTTTCCCATTTAGTATTTTTATAAAAAATTGCTTTAACCTCCCGACATTCTCTTTGAAATCATGAAATAACTTATTATACTTAGAAATCCTATTAATCTTCTTTATTGAAAATCAAACATTTTAATTTATAATTTGATATGCAGAAATTCAAAGGTAGTTATTTTTGTTCTATATTCTTTTTATTCTCATAGTTTATACAAATGATAAATATTCCAATAAAAGGAAATAGCACACGAAAATAGTGAAAGAGTTTCATTGACATTAAAGATTACTATTTTTTCTAATCATAATGGAATTTTTGAATGAAAGAATTCCCCTTTACAATTTTTATCAGTTAAAGAATTATTTTCCATAATTTTAATCTAATAAACCTTTTTCTTAACAAATTTTCTAATGTCTAAATCAGGAAAATATACTTCTTAATTTATTTCTTTTCTTCTTTTCAGAAAATTTACAAAAATTTTGTAATTAATGTTGTTTGGTTGTTCCAAACTATTTTTGTTATTCTAATTTATTTCATAGACGAATCTTATCATAAAACACAATAGGAATTATTTTGTATATGCAAACCTAAGAACTTGATTTATTCTTTCTCTAAAATTAAAAACTGGTCTTTAAAATTTTTAAAATATCTATGATTTCCATACACATTATTTTTTACATACCAAAAGAAAAATCACAACTCTTATGTTATATAAAAAATCTTCCTATTTCGGCTTAAACTACTGTTTTAAATAATATTTTTACTGCTTTAAATAATTATTTTGGTTCTTTTTTCTTATTACAAATTTGCCAACAGAAAAATTTACGGATTTGAAATACTTGTAGAACAAATGTTAGCTAGATAACTTGTAATTTTTTTAAAAATATATATTTTAAGCATGACTTTCTCTAATCTGATTATTAAATTTTTCTGCAATTAGTAAAACCAACAAAATTCACATAAAATTTAATAAGCTTATATGTAATAAAATTATCTAAATTTATATAAGATTACTTATAAATTCTTTAAATAAGCTTAGAAGACATAAAATTAATTTTCTTTTAGGAATTATTTTTTATAAAATTTTAAAACATAAGTAAATTATTCTTTTTAATTCTGCTTCTCATTTGTTTAAAGAATATTTAATACATATAGTCTTACGGTGCTTTTATTTAAAATTCCCATTTAGTTTTTACAATTCACATGTATTCGCAAATGAATTAAATTTCAAAAATCACTTACATGTATTAATTTTCTAGTCAAAACTAAATTCACTGACGGTGCTGACAGCCTCTAACAACAGAAGGCTTTTGTAATACATTTTCTTATATCAAAACTAAATTCACTGACAGTGCTGACAGCTTCTAACAACAGAAGACTTTTGTAATACATTTTCTTTTATCTCCCACATATTATTATTCTCTTACAGGAGAACTTTTCATAAATAAAGGAAATTATTATTTTATAACATGGAAGGAAACTTAATACACCCCTAAGAATTTTTGCTAATGAAACTAAATACTGAATCCAGAATTTATCTTAAGGTACTCATCAATAAATAGAATCGACAAAGATCAAATATTTAAAAACCTGCATTTCTAAGTTTAGGCCATCGTAAGAGCAAATAGAGGGGAACAATGGGATTTCAAACAATGATTAAAGGTGAAAACCACTGCTGTATTGTATAGAACTAAGTAGAGGATACCTCAAAGCATGGAAGAGAAGTACCAAAATTCTTTACACGTGTTAATATCTACAAGTTTCATGGCACTTTGAAATCTAAGCCTTTAATCATTATTACAAATCATATCATACAAAATATATTAAATGGCGACAATTTAACAACTCAAATTACAATTTTGGCCTATCACATTAACTAATATCTATTCTTGAATACAATGCTTATCCGCAAATACATATAGGCGGTTTTTTAAATTTCTCTCTTTTACGTGAAAAATTTCTGAAATTTATTTATAAAACTATAAATATGTATAAAAAAGAATTAAGTATGAAAAAACATAAAAAATTGTAAGCCATATCAACATAAAAACGGACTACTGGTTCGCTATCACAATTATCTAAAAAAATGTATCAACAAGCAAAGTAACCAAGTGTATCACACCTGTTGAATCCAAAAGATGTCATACTGATTCTATTAGTTTGTCATGTTATGTTGATCACATTATGTAAAGAATGATAGCTAACAATTCATTAAGTCAACAGAAAATTATTTTTATTGTGTGATGAAAAAAATCATTAATCTACGTTTGTGATTCAATGTCGACACTACATCAATGAGATAAAAACACAACTTTCTTACCATTATCACAGTTCTTAATTCATTTTAAAAGTAAGAATATTGTCTAATTCTTTGTTATCTAAAGTTTTTATCATTTTATACTCATATAGGTTTTAGATTTTCCTACTGACATCACTTCATGAAAACCATTCTGTATGAAACTAGAATCATGCAAAAGGCGAATTATATATATGGCTATATAGGCCTTTATATATTTATCCAAGTGCTCAATTCATCGCATATCTATGTTTATTGTATTGTTCTGATACACAAAATTATAACAAAATAACAAAAACAATTATTCAAAAATCTGTATTTGATACAAAAATAATTTCAAAAGAGAATTTGTAATACCGTTGTATTAAGTTTTGCAGGATTGTTACGATTGTCAATACAAGACTTTTTATTAATTTTTTATCAACTATCATAACTAACAAATATGTAACTGTTCTATTTAATATACATTTTAGAGGGTAAAAGCATAATAAGGTTCTTAAGAAATGCATCGATACCTGATACCTGAACAGTTACAAATATGTAACTGTTCTATTTAATATACATTTTAGAGAGTAAAAGCATAATAAGGTTCTTAAGAACTGCTTCGATACCTGATACAGAGACTGATATTTATTTTGATTTATAAATGTATTATTTCAATTTAGGTACTTTCTATCATCGTATTGAATAAATCCTTTATGTAACGAAAACCTTTGAGTGAATGCATTTATATTTATTTTTATTCTCTTTGTACATCATATTAGTATAATTTAACTTATTTATTAATAAGGCATATGTCATGAACATTATTTATAACGTTTAGAAATATACTATCTTGATTAAAATTAACATGAAATGATATATTTTTAGTAATGGTTTTATTTTACTTCTCACTTTATTTTAATTAGTAATTATTTTTCTTCAAAAATTCCTTTACAGAAAGAAATCTTTTAAATTAAGTTTTAGTAATGACGATTTTAAATTAATAATTATTACACTTTTTTCCTTGTAAATTGTGTATGCTTGTTTAAATATCTTTAACAGTTGAAACTATTAATTAAAGTTTAATTGAAAAAGTATAAATTTATTTCGCAACGATAAGAATCATATAAATAATCTTTAATGAAAGAGTGTGACTGGTTAAATATTTTAATAGAAATAATCACGCATGAATTATTAATACATTTTTAATTTAACTTTTTAATTAGAATCAAATTTAGACTTACTTTTATTAATGTCAGTAATAGTAAACACATCAAAATGAAATTAAAGGCTTGAGAAGTTATTCAGCAAAATATTTTAAACTGAAATGTTCTTTATTTAAAATAAAATTTTTTTCTGCGTTATACCACATTTTATGCAACTAACTATTTTACTGTCTGTCTTTTTAAAGAGCAAAAAAAAAAAAAAAAAAAAAAAAAAAAAAGAAAGGTAAAAACATTGCTGTACTTGTTCTATGAAACACAATTATGTAAAAATGTTTGTGTAACAATGTACAGTGATTCAATATAATTTATTTTTAATAAATATTATAGTACAATCAATATAATTTATTTTCAATAAATGTTGATGATCAAAATTAAATTAATACTAGTGAAATATCTTCTTTTGTATTTTCATAGTTTTTTAAAACAAATCTTTTATAATGACAATCTAATTATTTTTGAGTGGCTCATATTTTTTAAACTAGAAATGAATAACACATGTAGCCCATTGGTGGCAGCTCATCGTGAACCACTTGGTGACTAGTCAATCAGACACCAAATCCATTCCAGAGGAACAAATCGCTCAACCTAAATTTGTGAAACGAATCCCTTGCCGTACATTCATTCATAACACTATCCCAAATGCTTGATGTAGTAGCCCTTTTTGAAATCGTGAAGCCAAAAAGATCTAATGAAATCCTCTGACACTCCTATTTATTTTTGATTACTATGATGGTATATTTTTATGATTGATGAATGTGCGTGGTTAACTAGCTTTTATAACGACTGATATTCCTACTCCCTACTAACCGGTGTCTGAACTGCATCATACAGAAATTTGCATGCTTATTCTCAGTTTATCCAAAGGCAATGCAAAAATGACAAGAACTTTCTAGTTTACCTTATATCAATATTGATTTACACGATTGATTCAAAATATATTACAAAAGAATAATAAGCTTATTCTACGTCTAGTTGCTTATGCACAGTTCGACTCAACGAAAAAGTTCCATATAAATATTTGACCGGTCAAATGATTTTTTTCTTCATACAGAAAAGAATAAAGCAATTTGGGTGTTTAAATTAAATCATGTTTAAAGAAATATTACAAATTAAATTCGAGAAGCAATTTTTTAAATATTGCTTACAAAGAAGCATTTCTTGTCCTAGAAGGTTTTAATTCTAAAATATCACTTTTTGTAATGTTTATGTAGCATAAACATGATAATCGATAGTTAGGTTATATTTGCTTAATTTATCCTAAATAATTAATATGTAATGAAATAATTTAAATTCAAATTTTTGTACTTGAGTAGAAAACTACTTAATTGAAAATGATGAATGTTATCCTAAATTATTTAACAAAAATTACCTACTGAATTAAGAGCTTTCATCTTATCATTAAAAAAGCTTCTAAAACTTTGTACTCAAACAATTTTAGACATTTTTCACAGAATTTTATGAAATTATCTATGTACAGTAAAATAATTCATAAATGTAAATCCGACGGTTACTCTGAAATTTTTGAGATACACACAGACAAGAATTTACAAACTAAAAATAACGGTTTAATTTTAAAACACAAAGTATTTTAACATAGAAGACGATCTTTTACTAACTTACTTCAACTTGTTTAGCGTGGAATAAATTTTAAACAGAAGAGAAAATGGAGTTAACGCGAGAACATTTTTGCGCTATGATCAACGATTTTAAAGCAGGATTAAATCAAGAAGAATGAGTTCAACGGTTGCAATTAGCATTTGATGATGCATCTCCAGATCGTGCTACAGTATTCAGATGGTTTAGAAAATTTAGAAGAGGTCTCAATTTTCTTCAGTATGAAGAACACACAGGAAGGCCACCGTCGGCAGTAATCTCGGATAATGTGTATGCCATACGAAAAATGGCAATGGATGATAATCGATGTACCTATCAAATGATACATTGGATCCGCAGCCATACACAAAATCATTCATGAAAAATTACATATGAAAAAGGTAGTTTGCCGTTGGGTTCCCCATAATCTAACTGAACACCAAAAAGCGGAGCGTGTCAGAATCAGTAAACTCTTTAAATTGCTAAATGACGGTGACCACTGCATCATTTCTAAAATTGTAACAGGTAATGAAACGTATATACCATTGTTTGACGTTCCAACACGTCAAGAAAGTAAAGTATGGGTGTTTGAAGATGATCCCAGGCTGACAATGGTAAAAAAAATAACGCGCACTGAAGAAAGTGGTGTATGCCGTTTTTTTCAGAAGTACGGGATAGGTCAAAGCCATCAATTTGGAAGATGGAAGACAGTAGCAGCAAACTGGTATATCACGAAATGTCTTCCAGAAATTCTACAAGAACTGAATTTTTATTAACTAATGCTTCACAATGACAATGCATCTTCACATACAGCCGGATTAACAGTTGAGTATCTTAAACAAAAACAAATTAAAGTGATCGAACATTCGCCGTATTCACCTGATCTAGCTATGTGCGATTTTTGGTTATTCTTTAATCTAGAAAAGAACTTACGTGAACGTCGTTATCATTCAGAAGAAGAGGTTGCTGTGACTATAAATACATTTTTTCATCTATTCCAAGAAATGTATGGCTTGAGGCATTTAATTTGTGGAAAATTCGTCTACAAAATTGAATTAATGCTGGAGGAGACTACTTTGAACACACCTAAAACTTTGTAAGTATTAATTTAAAAACCTAGTTGAATCTCAAAAATTTCAGAGTGACCCTCGTATTTCTATAAATTGATTTTAATACAAGATAATATCTAAACTTAAAACAATATCTGGTATTTATCGAACTTGTTTCATAAAAAAATTCTTGAATTGTATGCAAAAAATTATGAGCTGATTTTAAGTATTCATACTTTCTTTTAATGCTATTGTGAATACATTCTTTTTTATATATTATGTTATAATTACATTAAATATATAATACATTTATTGTATCTGCAGAACTTTTACAGACACTCAGAAAAAACACTAACAAATCTTATTATATTAAAGAATATTAAATGAACTAAGAAATTTGATGAAAGTATGAATGTTCTATTTTTATAATAAAGTTCAAGTTTATATTTTCAGGTATAATATTTAAATATGCACATCTTCAAATGTTCATTGAATTTGATTTTAATCAACTCTTTTTACAAAATTCAATTTGATCACGTTTTAAAAACTGCCCTGGCAAGAAATTCCTTTCTATACATCCGAATAAATAAATGTTTCTTAAAATTACATGAAGTACAACATTTTTATTCAAATTACAAACAAATTTATAAAGCAATCATTTCTAACAAATCAAAATTGAATTCCTGGCATTCTAAGAATACATTTAGGTTGAAATTCATCTTTCTAAAATGTTATAGTCATTAAATTATATTTACAAAATATGTAGAAATTCGTTTATCAATGTTTATGTAAAGAATAAAAATATATCAACTTTATTGCAATTCAAAGAAATATTATAAGTTTATGTAACTTAATTTGAATTTATTACTTTTTTCTACATTCTAAAGAATTTTTTTCATGAATAATATGTAATAATAACAAAATACTTTAACATTAATTCTAACTTGAATACGAACGCAAGTAATAAATGTGAATATACTAATTTCAATATAATTTGCAATTTTAAAGAGATAATTGAGGTTTGTTTAATCGTTTTTTTATATAAAAATTTGTTATTTGTTAAAAATACGTTTTTTTATATTAAAATATGTTTTTTAAATTACCTTCAGGGAATACGAAGATAAGAGAGCATTTAATTTACATGAATGTTGGATAATTGCTTAAACATATATAAATGTTTGCCTAATAATTAAACCTCCTATCAATTCTTCAATTCATCTATAGTAAATGCCTCCAAATTCTTTCTAAAGAGCTTCTTAAATAACACCTGTTTATTTCCTTTTATAGTACCAGTGAAACATTTAGATGCATTCTAAAACGTTATTATTCGAAATGTCATTAAAAGTTTTAAAAATAATTTAATTAACCACATTATATTGATAAAAAGGAATATTTAGAATAATATTAAAATAATCGTTAACATGCACAATTAACAAAATAATATTTATCAAGCATTAGTTAATGCAAATTCCTTATTGCGCTCTAAAACATCTCAAAATAGTGTCGCAAAAATTAAGATCATCAGCTGTTCTGTGCAAATAAATCAACCAAATCCAATTTCTGAGAAAAGAGACATGATTAAGAACGGAAACTTAAATGTGTTATATGGACCGGAAATTAACACTTTATAATCTTTATGTACTTCTGACATTTGCAAAGAGGCAGCGTCTTTCTACTTATCTAACTCTCAAACCATTCTAAAGCAGGAAATAATTTTGATATCAACAACGGAAATATTTCCTCGAATGTTTTGTTAAATTGCGAACCATTCATTAAATGAGAGGGATATTTAATTGAGGAAATTTGTTTTGATACTCATTGCGTAGGGAAGTAAAAATTGAGAAAATAATTTAAAAATTATATATGATTTAATTAATAAACCATGGCCGTTAACAACGTCACATTATAAACTAAATTTATTTCATTAATAAATCATGCATTTAAATTTTAATTTTGAGCTTTTCCTTCTATTAATTATTATTAGTATACAATGGACTTTTGCAGCTGTGAAAACACATTCAGGCACGAGCAGCAGGTAATAATACATTTTTTTTTGGATTATGTAATTAAGATTACCAATTAAAAGGAAAATTATTTCTGAAATTATTTAAATTTGTACATAAGTAATTCTTATTACTCTAGTATAATAATAAATCCTAAATATATTTAATGAAAACAAATTTATATTTATCTCCATAATTATTCCATTTTTTTCCTTTTAAAAAATAAAATTATGGATTAAAAATTTTTAATTTTTTATAATCCATGTAATGGAAATATTTTATAACTTATGAAATATATTTTTAAATGTTAGACACTGGTATGTCTTCTTTGGTGAATGGTGAAGTTTTCACTTATTACTAAAATATTTTTACTCACTTACATTATTCATCTTAAAAAATTTAAAATTGTTGAATACACGAAAAATATTTAAAAAAATATTGTGAAATAATTAACTATTACTTTTGTGTAATTTATTATTCAAAAAGGTTTTCTATTTTCTACAATATTTATTGTTTTTAAAATTCTTGAAATATTATGTGAATATAATTTTTTTCTTTATGAAAACACACACAAAAAATAGATTTTATAAAATTTCCATCACCTATTTGATGTTAATTATAAGAATTGTTTTCTTCATATTTGTAAATTGAAGCAACTAATAATATAATAAATATTTTACATTTAAAATTTAAGACTAAATCTGTTAATTGTACCAGAAAAAGTATATTTGGATTTAAAAATTATTTGATTAGTAATTTCTATGTGAGCACTTAGCATAGAAATTATTTATGAAGTTGTAGAAAAAAAAAGGGTCAGAAAATGAAACCAGTGTTTTTAAATAGTAAAAATGTTTATTACAAAATATCTTATCATAAATATAAATACATAACTATATATTATAAAATCCTACTATAATTTATAAATATTTCCCACGTTAGTTTTTAAAAACAATACTTTAAAAAGCATTTGATGTTTTAAATTTAATTCAATTAAATTCAATTTTAGTATTTTTTAACAAAGCTAAAATAAGTTTTGATGAAAGATATAATGAAAATATTTCATTTAAAATTATATTCATTGAAATGTTAAATAGCATTTTTAATATAAAATATATTAATTTAACAATAACTTATGATTTTTGTTTTATTCTACAAATGATAAAATTTGTGTTGCTAGTTATTTAATAAAATAACAACGAATTACGTTTTCTCACTCTACTCATTTTTCAGGTTCTCATCTTTCGGGAGCAGTTCATGTAAGTTTTACTATTATAATTTATTTTCTTAAAATTGAGGTACAATATTTTATTGCATTCACCAAAATAAAATTTAAACTGTGACAATAAAAAATAGGAACTCCAACAAATTAAGACTATTTAATTGCACATTAACTTGTTATTTCTTATAATTTTATTAATAAACATTGTTGATTGTTTATGAATAATAATTTTATGTGCTTTGAAGAAATAAATACATAGACAGGTAGTTATTTTATAGAAATTAAGATTATCTTCGAAATTTTAAGTAATGAATCATTAAATAAAAAATACAATATTTCATAAATTTAATAATTAATATTTTAAAATATGCATTCGCTACAATATTTTGTGTAAACTTCATTTTTAAGGTATTTTTATAACGATTTCAGATTACTAAAGAATATTATTATAATTTCAGATCAACAAAATTCAAACAGGCAATATATATGTAAGTATATGATTTGGCTATTTTTATTTAAATGAATATTTATATATATATATATATATATATATATAATCAATTTATTTATAAATAAATTAATCTGTATATATATATATATATGTATATATATATATATATATATATATATGTGTATATATATATATATATATATATATATATATATATATATATATAGATAGATAGATAGATATATACATACACAGGCATAAACAACTGTTGTTATAACTTTAGAATTACAGTTTTCATAAAATAAAATTTTCACACCGAAAACATGAAATTTTTTCATTTATGAAGAACTAATTATTGTAATTTGATTAGTTTAAAACCATCAAAATAAACCCAAATTTCTAAATTAAATAAAAATCTAAATTTTGATACAAATATTTAATCAAAATCATTTTACTCTAACTTTTTACTGAATTTGCATAGAAGTAAAGTAGAACAGTAATGCTGAACATACATTATTTTTTGTTTTAAACTTTGTGGGTGATATTAATTTGAAATTTTTATTAACATCTAAACTAAAATACATAGCTGAACTATTCTAAATATCTAAGCTGAAGTGTTCTAAAAGATTAAGATTAATTATTGTCTCAATCATGTTTTATCTTCACTTTTAAAACTAACAGTTGAAATTGGTAAAAATTTTTAGAAACTAACAGAATTTTCTTAAATCAATTTAAATGTTTAAAAGCTTTCTAAACTTCAAAATAACTATTTTTTTAAATTTTTAATCATAGCTTTCAGTGTATTTTTAATTGGAAACATAATTTTTTTAATTCATTGAATCCCTATTTAACGTATTAATATATTTGTAATATATCCTTTTGATATGTATTTTCAGAAATAATTTTGTGTTACTTTTAAAAATTGTTTTTTGGTTTAGTCATAGTTTACTTATCGTTTTTTTCTCGTTTTTCTTACATTAAAACAATTTAAGGAAAGCTGTAACAACATAATTTTACAAGCAAAACCTTTCGTAATTGAAAAAAATCATCATAAATTCTTTAGGACATTTATTTTTATAAAACAACGCAACCCTAAAAATAACACAGGGAAATGTGAGTATTCTTTAACAGCATGTGTATTTCAAAACCATTTTTGTCAAGAAATATATTTCATTTGAATTTACATTTTTAGTTAATTTTTTATTAATTAAAACCACACGTTATTTATTCTTCCTTAAGTATTATTGTTTAGAGTACAGTTAGTTAATTTTATAAAAATTTACGATAACATTATTCATTAATTCTGGAAAATAATTATAAAAATGTTTCCAAAATGTGTCCCTCATCTCTAATATCTAAAATATATCTGTCTCCCATTGATATATTTATGTGTAACTACGCATAAAAGGTGTGCATGTTTATTTGGTTTTCTTTTATGTTCTCGATTATGATAATTTATTAAAACCAGGATTCTCATTAATTCCCTCAATTTATCCAAATATTTTTTACATTTTATGCATTTGAACAGGTTGACAATGATCCTGCAAAGCAGCTGCCTAGGGCTAATTAAAGACAGGTAGCTAAATTGTCACAAAATGTTTTAGCATGCAGCTTGGTGTTTCTTTCGAATCTAAAATTACCTTAAATCTAAAACCATGATAAATTAAAATAAAATGCTTCACAATTATAGTGTGTAATTTGGAGAAAGGGGATAGTATATTGCAGAATTTAAACACCAATTTCAAAATTTTTTTTCAAAATAAGAATAACATTTTGTAGAAATATTCGACATATTCTTTTTAGAATTTAAACATTTATACATACATTTAATTTTAAGTATAATGTTAGACTTATTACTATTGACATTGTAGATTAATTTTATTTATTGATTATTAATTGTTCAATTATTGATGATCATCGTATGTACATAAGGAGATTCCGAGTACAGTATTTTTATATTGCATGTTATGCAGTAGTTTACAATGTTTTGCTTATTAAAAGATTGATCTGTAGTTCAAGTTTTATAATTTTAATTCATTCTGTGAGGTAATTCTAAAATTATACAGTTCCGTCATTTATAAATGCATTATTTTTCTATTTGTTCTGCTTCACTTTGCTAGTTGTTTTAGAAATTCCTTATGCGAAATTAATATTCATATATATTAAGATAAGTTTTCACAGTGTTACGAGTATCATGTTGAGACTATTTCATAACTACTAAATACTCACATCTAATTTTAATGAAGTGCGTTTTAAGAATCGATTAAGACAGTTACCAAAACAAATTGCGAATTTGTCTTGAAAGGAAGTTTCATTTGAGCTCAAAAATGACTAAAACTATCAACCAAACAACCTTCACAACAGTAATACATGCTTTGCACTAAATTAATTAAAAATGAGTGTGCTGTTAAATACATACGAGCAAACAGAATTATATATATAACAATAAGAAAGAATAGAATCATTTACTTTGACCAATGCACAAAGACTTTTATGATTTCTTGGTCAGTTTCAGAAATTTTTCCTAATGTTGCAATTTTAATATTTTAGAATGTAATATTATATGAAATATTTACACTTATGTAGTTTTATCGTATTTTAAAGTGTGGGAGTTTGAAATAGAGACTCTTTTTGGTTCAAAAATTAACAAGCATGGAAAAACTGTTTTTCTGTAATCAATCATACTTTTTGTGACAATTTCTTTGGAATGAGTATTGTAATGTTTAATCTACATTTCTTTTCACTGTTGAAAACAATGGATTTTTGTAATCTGTATGATACTGGGATGACACTGAACACTCTACGATCCGTATTGTTTCAAAATTGTTTCTGTAAGCAGATCAGTTTTGTGTTGCAAAATGTTCTCATACATTTGTTTGTGGTTTTATTTTCAAGTAATAGTATGTGAATATAAATCTATTCAGTATGAGAAAGAAATGCAACACGTTTGAAAACTTTATTAGGTAAATATCAATCTTCATCAAAACATATTGATCAAAACATTTAGAATAAACTTTCTAAATAAATATACAGTTCTCATGATAGTGATAGTAAATTTTAATAAAGCGATGAAAGTAACGAAGAATCTAAGTCAAAAGGAACAATTTATATTATAAAAAGTAATAAAAAAAATTGGAAATAAATAAAAATCAAATAAAAAAACAAACACATAAAATTTGAGATTTTTATTTTCAAAAATCATTTTTCTTGTGTTTGTTAGAAGTTTATATCAATTCAAAAACATTATTACAAGCACATAATTCCGCATTATAATTTATAAAATGTTTCATTTCCTAAAACGTTGATTACAAGAATTCTTTAGTAGTTTTAAAAAGTATTTATATATATTTTCACACTTAAATAGTAAAATCATTATTTATTATAAAATATTTTTTTCTAATTTTTAACTTCTCTTTTTAATCAAACTGATTAGGTTGAATCGATTCCCCACCAAATAATCTCCAATGTAAGAGTCCGGAGCGCGCATTATGCAGGGTTAGTTTAAGCACTCAATAAAATCACTTTTATAATAAAAGTGCAATAATCGTAGACAATTTGTGTTTTTGCAAAAGAATAAATGCCTTTTATATTTAAAGTAAACTAAAAGAGAATATATATATATATATATATAGATAGATATAATTTATATATATATACATATATATATATATGTATGTATATATATATATATATATATATATATATATATATATATATATATATATATATATATATATATATATATATATATATATATATATATATATATATATATATATATATATATATATATATATATATATATTATTATATATATTATTAAGATAACTCTTTAAAAATATAAAAACATAGATTGAACTCATCATTTTAATTGAGAGTTTTGCTAGGAAATTTGTCATTAGAGTTTATCTGTTGAATGAAAGTTGGCAATAAACTTACAAAAATGGGCGTTATGGCGTTATTTCAAAAATAATTTATTTAAATATCCTTCTCAAAAATTATATTATTTTTTAAATTTTATGTACATAATTTTTGCAGCTGCACGAGAATGTGATAGACCAGAACCACCTGATTTCGGAACTATTCGGTGTAGTATGGACAATTATGAATTGTAAGTACGTCTTTACTTTGATTTATAATTTGTTTTAAAAAGTTTAAAAAGTTTTACACAAGGTTATTATGTCCTGTGTGTTGACTTTAATATTTAACTTCAAGTTAAAATATGCAGTTTCACTGATTATTATTCAATTATCGTTATGCATTAATTATTTGAATAGTTTATCCCTCAATCATTTTCATTAACCTATCATAATAAAATGGTTGCATGTTAATAAAATGTTCATAATAAATGTTGGTGCAACAACAAGATATAACAGTTAAAAAAATCTATAAGGACTTGGCAGAAAAATAAAAGACTTTATTTAACATGGAATGTAGCTAGTTATTTAAATTCTATCTTGTATAATTTATTACTTTAATGAAAGCAGCTGCTAATATATACTTTAAAACAGCTTCCTAGATATCAAGAGAGAGAATTTAAACAGATATATTCGTTTCTTTTCTTATCATTCAACATGAAATTAATCGATTATTAACTATCCCTTGATCAGCGAATACAAGCTTAATTTTCAAAATTACTTCTCATAATATTCATTAGAAACATTTAATTATCAGACATACTTATATTTCTAACAATATCATTTGATGATTTAAAAGCCAATATATATATATATATATATATATATATATATATATATATATATATATATATATATATATATATATATATATATATATATATATATATGTATATATATATATATATATATATATATATATATATAAAATTTTAAATGTGTCTAGAAGTTACCAGTTATATCAGCTATTATAACTTGTAAAGTCAGTTATCAGCTATTTTGAAAAGAAACCAGGTGTAATTATTGAAAACCAAATCTGAAAAAAGTGAAACTTAATAAATAAGTATTAAAAAATTTTTTTACAAAAAAATAAGTAGTAGAAAGGCAAAATGAGTATAGAAAAATGAATGAAATACGAAAAGGAAAGATATTTTACGTGCTGTTTTCAATTGTTATTATTATATGAATAAAACAAAAAATTACTTATTATCATGAATATGTTAAATGTTTATATTGTAATGGAAAAACCAGATTATTAATGTGACATTAGATAAGTTGTATCTAGTGATGTAATATGTTGCTATAAACTGTATGTTATTTATATATTATAAAAGATTATATGTTAATAACAAAAATCCCATTAACATTCCAAATATGTTATATGATATGTAATTATAATTTCTTATCAATTCTGAATACTTAGAAACAATTTCAATCTTAATACATTTTTCTTCTAAAAATTTCTTAATTTAATAAAAAAAAACTTTTATTTTATTTAATTTTTTTTTAAACTTATATTTATAAACTACCGTAGTCCTACTTTTTTTATATTTTTTTACTTTCAAAAACTGCAGCATCTGCACTGGCGAGTGTAACGATGGATACAGTTTCCCTGATGGTAGTCAGTCGTTAAAACTGAAATGCAATAAAGAAAATGGGCTCTTTGAACCATACAATAGATTTCCATCTTGCCGAAGTGAGTATTTTTAAATATTCAAATTATTATACATTTTTTTCACTTTTGTACTGAGAATATAAACTACCTAAATACCAATGATCCTCATTACCTTTGATAATGATAATCATGTTTAATAAATTTAGATTTGAGCTGTTTAACATGAATCATCAGCATCAAACAGCAAGATAAGAAAACGACAAGATTGTATCAAACAGCAAGATACATGCAATACGAACAGTTTTTTTATTAAGATAAATTACTTTTTATGAAAATTAATATTTATTTTACATTTGAAATGTAATGCTGCATCTATTTTTTTTTTATATTTTTAAAATTATTATTGACTTCCTGATTAGCTTCTAATTTATACATGAAATCAGTGTTGTTTTATCTTTGCTGCTAGTTTATACATATATACATAGCAATGTAAGTGATCCATGAGCTGTAATGTTAATAGTTCTGGAAAATTCTCAAAACTTCAAAATAATCGTAATTTTGAATAATAATTCACACATGAGCTAACATCCTCCACTCCGTTTTCAAGCCATTACAACGAATGGTCTTTAGAGGTCACAGATTAATAAGTCACTAATCTTCGGCACTCCAAGAATTCAGTGTAAAAGAATGTGGTCATTCTTCCAACCACGGTCCAAAAGACAAATTATGATTCTCTTTGTTGGTTGCACTGAAAGTGGCATGGAGTAACTGAGCCTCTCGGGCTCTTCATACTTTTTGCAAGAAATATTTTAAAAATGATTTCACAAGTCTTCAGTCATCTTTTCCCTGTGAAACTTATAAAATGTAGAAAAGATTTCTCATCATACATATGTACATACCCATTATATTTTATGGACAATATAGAGTGCTACACTCAGTTTACTACATGAAAGAAACATACACTTATACAGCTCATTTGTATTACAATTTTTCTTCTGAAAAAAATACTTCCAAAAATGAATATGACAACTTGACTAAATTTCTGACATTATAATTGTTACAAAAGAGCCAAATGTTACACAAAAAATAATCTTATATTGTATTATTGTGAAAATAACCAACGTCATAAAATTCTCCAGTGTCTCCACATGAATGATATTTCAGTTACATGGACTGTTCAAAGTAATAAATTGTAAGACATTGTGATTCACCCAAAGTGTAAATAAGTAAAAGGTTCTGCACATTCATTTAATTTCTTTCTGTAAGTAACTTCTATGCTCTTAAAATAAGATTGAATTCGATATTTCATTTTAGCAGTTCACATTGCCACATATCTGTGAGAAATATAAGATATACCCCACAACTAAAACATTAACTTAGAAATAACATTTCAATTGAAATTTTTAAAAGATCTTCAAAGAAGCAATAAATATGCAAGTTGAACTTTTTACGTTATTATTTCTTGGATATTTCTAAGCAAACACGTGTGTTTTGGTCTTGCATATGCTACAGAAGTTGCATTGACCAATAGATAAAATATTGACAGGAGAAAAATGTTTGATTCCATTATCTTATCTATAGAGAAATTAAAGTGAAATTGAAAGTTTTAACTTATTTTTAAATGAAAGATGTATCTTGAGTATGTAACTCTTTACTCCCTAGTTAATTTCCATCATTACTTTACTTATAGATTGAGAAAGAGTAAAACATCACAGCTCTGCTTCTATTTAAATTGTATATATGTTCTTTTGTTGTCTTATGCCAAATGTTATTACTTAAATCTATCCTGTTTCTCACTTGTGCAATCTTGAGCCATGAATGAAGTGGTTACATATATATCAATGAAGAAACCACTTTTCTATCATTCGCTTAGCAATGTGTATGCATCAGACATATTGTTTCAAATCAAAATATAACGATCAGAAATCTCTAAAATTTCATTGATTAGCTTTTGCTATTTTTAAGAAATTCTCAAACTTTTTCACTCAAACAGATAATTTAGATCAATTGGTCACTTATTTGGGAAAATATGAATTAAAATTATATATTGTAGTAGAGTTATATTCAGAAAAAATGTTCTGTGATGAGGTAACTAATACAAACTTATTACCAAAGTTGTATTACCTCATCATCAAATATTTTTCTCCGCATGTAAATTCCCACAATACTGCATCAAAGCACTAAATTTGTGCATTGATGCAGTATTCCAGAGATACTGCATATAAATGATAATTCCAGCCTTCATATTTACTTGCAGTATCAAGCATATAAATGTGAAGCTATGATGTGAATTCCAGCGTTAATGCACTAAATTTGCAATTATGATCACATTCATTGAGTACGACATGATAAGTCAAACACTAACAGTCAAATAAATAAAAAGTAAAATAATATCTTTTTCTGTCCTTTCGAAGTTTATTTTTACATTTCCGTGACTAAATAGGAGTTGTGTTATCAATATAAAATTTAATTAAGCAACAGTGTTTCAAACATGTAAATTATTCCATTTTCCAAAGATTAATATGAAAATAAATGTAAAAATATTCTTTTTATAAAAAGTTTAAATAATTTTTAAATTAAAGCATTTTTAAGATAAATTAAATTAATTTTAATATTTATTCTTTTTAATAAACTTACTTTATATGTAACTTAAAACATGTAATTTTTATTGAGTAGTAGTTTAATCTATATTATATGCAAATAATTATTAACACATTTAAATGATTTGCATTTAGAATATTCTTTATTAATCTAAATCTATTCAACTTTAAATATCATGTGTGTGTGTGTGTGTGTGTGTGTGTGTGTGTGTGTGTGTGTGTGTGTGTGTGTGTGTGTGTGTGTGTGTGTGTGTGTGTGTGTAATGATTTTATTAAAATTAATTTATGAATACTTTTCATTTATTTTGAAATTATTTCTAAAATTTAGGGTTTATTTTTTTACTTTTAATTTTAAACATAAATGTAAATGATAAATATATGTGATAGATCTTTTGTCTCATGCTCTTAAATTTAAAACACATAATTTTTTATGCTTTTGAATAAATTGCTAATAATGCTTATTCATAGATATCCTAAGACATGTGCATATTAAACAATAATCTTAGTTTTATAATTTTCTGTAAATTTTTATTGAAATACATGAAATAACTTTTACTAAAAGAACTTATAAATATTTTACGTACTAATTCAAACTTGAAAATATAAATAAATTTAAGAATATTATAAAAATGATAATGTGAAATAATTAACTAGTTTTTTACTATACCCGGGCTTCCGAAAGTTAAGGAACAGCCGGTTGTTTACACTTAATTTGCAAATGAAGAAATTCAGAGATAGAAAATTTAGATGACATGTACACAAAACAGGTTTATGTTGATTAAGCCTAAATGTTTGCATAGGAAAAACGCACAATCGATTTACAATAAGAGCCAAACTAGTTCAAAATGTCCATTCTTAATATTAAAAAATAATCACAGTTTTATTTTTCATAGAGATATAGCAAAAATAAGTTTTAATAAGTTAAGTGCCTACTCCAGCTTGAATGTATTGACGGCATCTACAATCCATGGTAATCATAAAAATATTATGTGACTGGTTAAGAATATTAAGAACATAGCATCAATCTTTTCAACAAAATAATCGCACAGAATGTCTGGGATCGGGCTAATTTTTACAATTACTCCAAACCATTTTGCTTAGAACATTCCTCAGCAACTATAGCTCGTTCAGGTCATGTGTTAGCATTCATCAGAATGAAATCATTGCCAATTGCAAGGGGCGTATAGGTGAAGATTTGGATCAAGAATATCATCGTGATATCTTACACCACTCTCAATTCTTCCTGATATCTTACACCAACACATGCAGGTCAGTGTGACCACCAAGTAAGATCCCTGCCCAAACCATTATTTTTCCACCCCGGTATCTGTGTCTTTCCACATTTTTGTTTTGATGGTATTTTATGATTTGTTCTCTGAAGATCAACACACGTCCTGAGTCAATCTTCAGTGTGAATTTGTGGACTTTTCTGTAAGGGGTGCAAGAACAAATAGATATTAAGAAAGGAATCTGAGAAGCTGTAAAAGGTGCAGAAGACCATCGCTGATTCAGATAATGTCTCTTTTCTCCAAAATAAGAAAGAGACATTTATCTATCTTCCAATGCAGATGACATAGAAAGCTGGTCACCTTGCATAAAGATTTGCATGGTAAAGATGCCTTCCCTGTTTATTAGCGAATATTCTTCTCTCTGATGATATAGAATGGCCTGCAACAAGTTGCAACATATAAATGCTACTCTTCCTTTGGGCTGAAAGACCCATAAAACGATCTTCATGTGTTGTAACTCTTGGGTGGTCTAAAAAAATGGTCATTTTTACGCAGAAGCTTAGGTATAATTGATTCCAGAGACAGTGGATTACACTACGAGACACATTAAAACGCCTAGCCGCATCACCCTATGACATCCTCATTTCTATACATCGTACCACACAACACCTTAACCAATCTGGAAAAATATTTCTTCAGACATTGCGGGACACAAGTGATTATCATTCATGAATCAGCTAACAAAAAATGAAAATTGAAAAAAATGTTAGTGCATAATTATGGAAGCTTGATATTTACTTAATTTTACTCACTCTTACATGTTGTTCTTCTATCAAGAAAATGTGTAGTAGCAAGTTTGTCTCGATAAATATACATAAATTCAATTTTAACAATTATATACCAAGTACTTTTTAATTTTAGTGTAATTTTTTATGGTGAGCTTTGAAAATCATGTTGTTCCTCTACTTTTTTAGGTCATTGTATATTGAATAACAGATTAACCAATTGAAATCTAACTGTTATTTGGAATTAAAAAAGTATATTTTGTATTTGCATCGACACATTTTTCTTTTTATAGCATGTATAATGTAATAAGCTACAAATTTGAAACATCTAAATAAAAATGTGTTCATGATTTACAATTGTTACTTTATCAACTGTACGAACTTACTACTTTGTATTAATCTTTATTTAGGAGGCGGAAATTTTGGCAGCAATTATGGTCAACAGCAGCTGGTAGATGATGGTCATTTTTCCAGTTCTGGATCAAGTAATTTTAAACAAATTCTGTAGTTAATAACTGATATAAAAACATTATTATTATTATTTATCATGTGATGAAACTATGTGCATATCTGTGCTTAATTTCTTAAGCTTTATTCAAGCTTGTTGAAGTAGCCCAGAAAGGATTCGTTTCTAGTTTATTTCAAGATAGAATTTACTAAATTGATATTAATGTGATATACAAAATTCATCAATTAAAATAACATATATTATTTAAAATTTTGTGTTATAAAAATTAAAAGCTTATAAAAATTAGTCTCTTTTGTTCTTTGGCTTAAGTTTAGTTAGTTCTTTGGCTGAGTTTGCACAAAATTAAAATTAAAACATTTACTATCAATTATCTTGAAAAAATTTCTCTGATGTTTACACTTAAATTTTTAGTTTTTAATGTACTCTTTCAATTTGATTTCTGTAAACTTTTTATTTATAAAGGGATATGTATTTTTTAATTTATTTTTTACCTGTTATTATGTTTTAATGAAAATAAGGTTTTTATATTATTATGTTGTCGCGTTGGTGATTGTCAGATATTAATGTTATTTTTAAATTCATTATTTTAAGTATTGACAATATTATCTATATTACTCTGCAATTTACAAAATAAAAAAAATTCATTTTCACAAAACCTACGTCTCTTGGGAATTGAATATAACATAATCAATTTTAAACAAACTAGAAACATATGCTTTATACATGCATTCAAAGAAAGCATATTCCAAAGTTTTAAATGTTATTTTTGACACTCTTTTTGTTATTCAAGGAAAGACGTTTGAGCAATTAAACAATTAAGTTTGATTTTTAACAGTTTAATAGTTAAAAATGATCATTTTTCTAAATAATTTCTCCAACCTCATTTCACTAAATTTATTTCTTATATATAGTGAGAAAGTTTATACAAATTACCTAAGTTGCTATTATTTCAGGTTTAAAATTATAAATATGGATAGTAATTTCACTTATCAAACACAAATTTCTTTAAAATACAACTGTAAACTTTTTTTGTATTAAACAACAATATTAATAGAGTTTTGGCTTTTACTCAATGAAAAATATTTTTAATTAGTTGAATAAATTTTTCTATACGTTTATTGTCTATTTGCTAAATCTATCTATATTTATCTTTTAGAAGAAATATTATATTTACATTTATAAAAATGTAAAATAAAATATTTTTTCTAAAAGATATATCTGTAGAAAATTGATTGTAAGTATTAGAAACATTTCTTAAATATTATTAATAATAAACTCAATGAATGGTTATGCCATATACTTTAAAAACGTTAATAAAAAACTGTTAAAGTAATAGAAGTTTCAGATGAATGGCAGATATAAGTAAAGTAGAAAATTATCAAAAATGTATTGGATTCCATATACCTTTACAAAATTTATTATGTAAATTTAAATTATTTTTTTTAATATTTACCCACTAAAACTCAAAGCAGTTTTTAGTATTTAATTCCAAAAAATTGCATCCAAATCGCCAGTTAAATAAGTGCGTTATTTTTAGAAAAGTTTTCATTCATTGATTTTAAAAATTTATTTTAATGCATTATCTCATTTTTTATCAGTATAAAATTTATTTCAGTCTACATATTAATGTAAAAGAAATGCACTCCTCAATACCATATTTTACTTATCTTAACATTTTTCTAAAAGAAATTTTGTACTGTCAATATCAGGAAATTATACAGACATAGATTTTACATCTTTTATTTGAATGTAACTTGAAAAACACATACTTTAAGAACAAAAACAACACTCTTACAGTATTACAAAACTAAGAGCAATATAACAATTCATGAGATAAAAATACTTTAACGCATAAAAAATAGTATTTTTGCATTAAAACAAGACGATGCTTAAAAATACGAAATAATATATTTTTAAACACAGAAATCTAGAATTAATTTTAATTTAAATAAAATATAAATTTTATATTATAGTTAGAAATACTGCAGCAATTATGGAAGTATTTTTTTCTTACAGTGATACCATTTTTAAAGCTTTAAGGAAATGTTAATAAATTTAATACCACCACTTCAAATTTAATTAAACTATTTAAAAGTTATTCATATTTGAATAAGATAAGCATACTTTATTCCTTCAACTATATAAGTTCTTATATTATATTTAAAGTATGCTCAATACATATATTGTGATTTCATATTAAAATATAAGATAATATTCTTATTAAATTACCATATTCCGGAAATTCAGTCCTAGTTAGAAAGATTAAAGAATTCTTTAATACCCAACTATATTGACCAATAATATTTCCATCCATAAAATTATTTTTTAACGCACAATATTAACATTTAAGAATAACATTAATAATTAGTATATCTCCAAACAAAAATGAACATATAAAGTGTATTCCTTGTCTAGTAAGCAAAAAGAATTAGATTTTTCAATCAAAATTTCTTGGAATTATCTAGAAATATAAATTTTAATTAAATCTAATAAATAAGTATTAAAATTTGAGTGGATTCCAAACTTAGCTTTTAATAATAAATCTTAAGAAAATCGCAATTATCTTATTTTCTAAAATTATGAGATTAAATATTAAGATATGCTTAGTAAGATTTGTAAGTGAATATCAACAGTTCCTTTATATTTTAATAAGTTCAAAATATTACATTAATGCTCTAATAATTTATGACAATCATAATTAAGTTTTAAAGCTAAAAATACTTACCCTGGAACAAAATTAATATTCCTTTCATGTCTAGATTTTAAGAGCTTAATTAGCGCTAACTTGTAAAAAAATAGGCATTTAAATTTAAATATTTTAGACATACTTTCATTCTTAATGAAGTAACAATCAACAAAACAGAATAAACGTTACTTTTGTTATGTTTAATTTTAAACACTTAATTTAAAAAGGGGAGATTTAAAATTGACAATTGTGATGTAATAGCTTTATTGTCATATATTTAATTAATTTCATTATGAAAATGTTTTTTTATTATAAAAATATATTAATAAAAAAACATGTTCCACTATCATAATAAAATATGACATTTCATAATGACATTTAATAATGAAAATGTCATGTTGTGATACGTACGTATTTAAATATAATATATTTACAGGTATATTAATTCATACATATTTTATAAATTCAAGAATTAAATTATAAACTATATTTTTCTTTCACTAGTCATTTTGATGGCTAGAACTCGTAGTTTTAAGTAAATCAGGTGAATACAACATTATTTATTTAAGCTGTTTGTTTTTAACCTATGACCTTATCATAAAATATGAAATTACTTTGAGACTACAAAATTTTTGTTGACATAAACTTATTGCACTTGAAGAAAGAGGGAGAAATTTTGAGAAAATGTTTCATAAATTCTTTATACTGAACGTTATAGAAATTTTATTGTTTCCTATTATTTGTTAAGTATTATCTAAAATATAAGAAAACATTTTATTTTTAATATTATCAGAATTAATATATGCTATCTAATGCTAAAATTCCAAAAGAGAATAAGAAATGATTTATCAAATGATCAAATGAGTTACATTAAAATATTTTCCTATTTTCAATAACTTTAAATCTATTATTTTACTGTGCAAAATTTTATTTTCTCCTCTATTTAAATAGCCTTAAATAGTTAGGATATTTTAGTTCATAAAAAAATTAGATTTAAAAATGAAATTAACATTATTGTTATGCAAAATATTTGGAGTTATCACTTTTTATGACATTATTAACATCTCTGGTTCACATTTAAAAACAATTTTTCCTTTTAAGCATTACTGCATCAGAAAAACTATTATTTTCTTACTCTATAAAAAAATTTTAAGCCTAAAAAAAGCTAATAATTAATTATATTTATTATTTAAATGTAAATATTTTTTTAATTACTTGCATATAATACTACATATTCAAGGATAACGATCATATGCAGTATTATGTGCAAGTAATTTTTAATTACTTGTCCTAATATTAACAATAGAAAGAAGCGTGTTTAATGATGTAGATATTTTAGCCGAAAATTCATTCAAAAAACAAAAATTATTTAAGCTAGGATAATTTAAATTTTAATCGAAATTTATTTTACATCATGCAAAACTTCTCCAAACATAGAAAAATATATTTAATAATAGCATGGTAATAAATTTGATATGATTAATAATTTGAATTTGTATTTGTTGAATTAAAAAAGTTTATAATAATTTATAACAAATGCGTTTGGAAACAATGTTTTTAGACAAACATTATTCGAAAAAAAAACAATATTTTATTTAAAAATTAATACCTTTCTTAATAAAATCAGTTGATTAAAAAGAATTGCTGTGACTTAGATTATTATTAAACTCAAGTATTGAAATTTTTTTGACATTAAATTTAAAAGCACTTACAAATTTTTTTTTTACATGTAGAACTTAATAAACATAAAATGTATCATTTAAATTTCAAACATTATAAGCATTTCCATCGTTTAAGCTTTTTCATTAATATGATTATAGAAAAGTTAAATAACTCATGGTTAATATTTAAATTTTTATTTTTATCGTATTCAAAATGACTTCAAAGGAGATAAATTCAACTCATATTCTTATGGCAAGAAACTTGTTAAATAAAAATAACAATATTACATATTTTTCCCCATCTTCACGTTGCAAAATTAATATAATACAAAAAGCTTATATATGTTCCATTGTATTTTTCTGATATAAAAGTTTTGGTAATTCATATTTTATTCTTTTTTTAGGTAGTTATACAAGCTACAATTCAGGTGAGAAAAGTGCAACAATTTCTTTTACAATAATCACAATTCTAAAATGCATTTATTATATAATTAATTGAATTTTGTGAACTGTTAAAATTTATCTCATGGTTCTAAATGGTGTAAAAAACTATTTTTACTATCCGAAATTATAAGACTCGTTTGTAATTAATAATTCACCGTTAAAGATATATAATTAAAAGTACTAAAGTATGTGTGTAAAAAGTATTCAATATTTATTGAAAATCACTTCACTAATGCAATTATGAAAGTAAAATATTTAAAATGATAGAATGCGGCTGATAAGAACAATATTTGCAAATAATTATGTTATCAGCCTAATCAAAAATTTCCTAATGATTTGAATTTTGTTTTGAAGAAGATATATTAATACACTTCTGTCGGATATGTCAATTAATGATGAAAGTTAATGAATATATTTTCTACATATTTTCACAAATTTAATTAAATTTTTCTAATTGTAAAATCTTAATCTTATTGATATAAATACACAAATAAAATAAAATTTATTTATTTTCTATTTTTTAAATTTGTAAACAATTTAGTTTCTTATATTTTGCAAACATTAATCTTGATTTTAATTTTTACAGGCAGTAATAGAGGATACAGTAGATTTAGTACAGGTAAGAAATTAATATTAATTTTCACACATTCGTAAATAAAAATTAATACCCTACTACCTACAACGCAATTCAGTTGAAGATTTAGAAAAATAAAATTCCTACTTTACATTTATCCGTATATATATATATATATATATATATATATATATATATATATATATATATATATATATATATATATATATAAGTATACCATATATGTGTGAGTTGGTGCTTTTGCATATACATGCAGGTGGGTAAGTACATACATACGTTTGTGTGAGCAAAATTTAATCAATGGCTATTTTTGAAATGACTCTACAATGAATTTTTAGAAATCATGAAATTAAGAACTAAGATAGAATTTTGGTTTTAAAATCAAAAAAAAGATGATTACAAGTTGTACATATGAATTGCACGAACTGTAAAATAAAAATGAATACAACATGGAATTAAACAAAAAAAAGCCATTATTGAATTCATAATAAAATCGTTATACATAATGCATACATATATGATGCTCAAGAAGCAGATATTCTTTATCCTGGATATCTACTACCCTTATCCTTATTTCAATATTTGCTTCTATCTATTGCTCTACTCTGAACACCAGAATTTCCAATAGTTCTTGCGGTAAAATTTTCAGCATCTATTTTAATTCTTGGCTGTTCCCTGTTGAATGTCAATCGTGCGACAAGGTGTCTTTATAATACATTCTGTATATTTTTATTTAATTTAAAACAAATTAAAATATCATTCATTTTATTTGAGTTACGTCTTCCCTTACTTGTAGTTTCTGGAGTACAGAAGCCCTGAATGGTCATGTATTATAAATTTTAGAAACGAAAATTTATTTAATAGTTGCTCAATGGCTATTCGAAACAAACGCATATTTTAAATGATCACCTCCTTAAGCGACCTCCATTTACTGAACCTCTGTCGAAAACCGTAAAATTTAGTCTGTCCTTTCAGTATGTCTCCTCCGATGACAACTGCAGCATTACCGTAATTTTCACTTTCTGTGAAGTTAGTCGGAAATCGTTCTAACCTCTCTCCAGAGAACGAGGATTGATAATCCATTTTTGTACAGAACTTATTGCCTATCGTAAACAGGGCATGCCTCTATTAATGAAATTTACACTTTTGTACTCCTTGCACCCCTTTAAACAGCGTGAGTGGTAATTTTGCAACGACTTATAATCACAAATTAAATTTTTTAAATTTGATAAATACAGGACTCTTGTTCTTGGAGATTAATAAAAAATGTTACTCGATTTACGATTTTAAAATTTGCTTTTATCCATATCAGTTTTATACTATATTACGTGCAAGAAAAATTCAGATGTTTAATTTCCTCTATAATTCATGTAAAGAGAATACGTAAATTCTGACAATTAGCTTCATATTTTATTACAAAGAAATAAAATTGTAAATTAATGCAGCTATGTCAGCAATTTCTCTTAAAATAAAATGTATTCCAAACTGATAGCACTTATACAAAAGATTGTTTGCACAAATATAAAAATGTAAATGAAACTAGACTTATATCCATATAAATTTATTAGTAAGAAATATTTTAGTAATTCTAGGAAAATTACAATGGCAAAATTAATAAACCATTTTTAAAACTTATGAATGCATATAAAGTTTTCAAAGATTAATGTTCACATGCTTGAAATCCTCATATTTGACAAATATTATTCTTATTTGAGAACAAAAACTTAATAAGATAACTGTCTCACTAAATCAAATATGTTATTTGTTAAGTGTCCATATCATTTGATATTTTGTGCATTGTATGCTGATTATTTTTTTCCTAATTCACGTAGAGAAAATGTATAAATTCAACATGTTAGAAAAAATTTATCACAAGAAAATAAAATACATCCATTATTTCAGCAATATAAATTATTAGCATGGAACACAGAAAACTATTTTTAAGCAATATAATTCATGAAAGAGATAAAATGTTTGTCCGTATATTTAAATACAATTGCAATTAAACTCTTGTATTAAGAAAATTTGCTTTTATAGTACAATACTTCTTTCTATGGTGATCAAATTTATAGTGTGGAAAATTACTATTAACCCATCCCATAAAAAGTATAAAAATCTAAAGTAAGAAGATATTTCAAAATATTGTTCATTACATACTTAAAATCCAGAATTGTAATGATCATAATTCTATGTGATTAACATTATTCAAAGTCATTTTTGAAATTAAGATTCAAAAACAGATTTATTGGAGTAACTTGACTGTTCTGAATTAAAATAAAAAAATAAACCATTTTTAATAAAAAGAATATGTAGTTATTTGATAATTTTCCACGATAATCCCTCCATTTAATGTAAATAAATAGCAAGCTTCTTTGGAAGAAGCGAAAATAATATAAATTAGATATGAGAGACATAGATGATTTTAATGATTCAAAATTTCATTATGAACTAAATTTGTTCCAGTCGCATTGTTATTTTAGAGTAAAAAAGTGACCAAACAGTGATTAACAAAGCTAAATAAGCTAAATGCAAAAAATAACTAAATCTAATTGGTGCAAAGCGTGGTTTAATGATAATTTTGACTTTTAAGAGGAACATTACAGCCACAAGTCACCAATGGCAAAGAACAACCAATTATAGTAAAATTTAATTTTGGTTCATTGATAAAAATATACTTTTACATTATGCCAACGCAAAAGATAATTCATCCTACTTATAAGCAATTTCTTCTACCAGTAATAAATAAGTTTCGTCAGTAAGTAATAATTATTTAATTTATGAGAGAGAAATTTAAATAAAATGTCATTTTTAGTAATTTAAGTAATATAAAATGTCATTTAAATAAAAAGTTTTTAAATAAAATATTTTTAGTAGTTTTTAAAAACATAAATTTTTTTTAAATATTTTACGATGTAAATAGCATATTTATGACACTGGTTTGTTACTAGGTTATAATGGAAAAGTACCAGTTGCATTAATTTAAAAAGATAAGATTTTGAAAACTAATTATTCGTGATTTTATATCTAATCAGAGCAAACAATCAAGTCACTGAGCAAGACACTGAGAGTCAACTCACTGACAAGAAAAAACGTTAATAAAATAAAATAAAACATGTGTCTCAAAGTTTTATGAAATAAAAACATAACGACACACACATATGTTTTACGTATGACACACTTTTAAGGGAAAACTAAAAGTATATATATGTTTGTGTGTGTATTTATAGTGTAATAAGAAAAATTATAAAGCATTTTATGTATAACTCCTTTTTTAGATCATTGCCCTGATCTTCAGTCTCCCGAAAATGGCGGTAAATCATGCAGAATGAGTAATGGTAAATGGTAAGTTTTAATTTTTTGATGTCCAAATATTAATTTAACTGGTCAGTTTTAAACTATTTAAAAGTTTTATAAAATACTTCACTGTTTTTCAAATGATTAGTGGAAATTACTTTGTTGCAATAAGTTGTAATAATAACTATAAGTAAAATGTTTATCAGAAATGCAAATAATTTTAAAGTAAATCATTGCAGTTACAAATAAAGAACTTAAATAATGCTTTATATTTTTGTCTATAAATTTAGAAACAAATGCTTATTAGGTAATTTGTGACCCCCTGAAATATGTCTTTTCATATGGTCTGAAAAACATTGTGACTGTCATTGGAGTACACATATTAATAAGTGCTTGTTAATTTTACAAAATGCATAATTGTTGTGCATTTTGTAAAATTAACACGCACTTATTAATAAATACAATGGAGATATGGCAATGAATCAGCTCGTAGTACTTAAACATATGACAATTACTATGAGCTGATAGCCACTTTCGACTACGATAACATATGGCAATTACTATGAGCTGATAGCCAATTTTAACTATGATAACATAGGGCAATTACTATGACTGATAGCCAATTTTGACAGTGAGCTACATGTTTCTAAGTAGAAGATAAGGGAAAACTCTCTAGATTAAGTCAAATCACAAACAGTCATAAATTTGTTACTGAGATCAAAGTTAAAAGACAGTTCAAAAGAAGCTTCCTTTACTGGAATTCCACATATATGATAAGTTTTAACAAGCATATGAATTGTTGTACTGAATAATTTTATCAGTAAGCAATCCTATTCATTTATTTATCACAACCTCAATTTTTCAGATAACAAAAAGTAAGTTTGACATCTACAAGAAAACACGTTTTGCTAAATTGCATTTTGTCAACATTAAAATTCAGAAAAGGAGGTAGCATACTGTGGTGGTGTCAGCTGTGCTGCATAGCTTCAACACCTGCATCAATATGAATGGTATTATGACAGAATGACTAAGTCACTTGTTATGTTGACAGATTTATTTTGACATGAAAATGTGAGGAGGAATTTCTGTGTTTTTTACTTTCCTGCTCAGATACCAGATTTAATGGCTCAACATACTAGAGACGACTTTGAGCTTCATCTTAGTTGATGTTTTAATAAAACAAAATCTTTAAGTTAACTGAACGTATTTTCAAAATTTGAAAAATGCAAGTTTCAGTGATATAAGTGCTGGTGTTGAGTATATTATTTAAGGATTAAATTTGTAATCTCCGTTCTTAGAATTCATTCTTAGGAGATAAATATTTCAGTAAGATTAAGAATCCTGTAAAAAATTCCCATTCTTAGAATCATATAACGAATAAACATTTTCTCTACTTTTAAAGGAGACCATTTACTTAAACAGGTAGTTTACTTACAGATGAATTTGAAGTATTATTAAATTATAGCATAAATGTATTTTCAAAGCTTCATTTAATTATTTAATATGATCTGGACATGCATAATTTATTTCATCGCTGATTATATTTTATACTTAAACTGTTTCTTTATTTTCTTTATACTTAAACATGTTTATCTGATTTTTATTGCAATTAATTTTTCTGATGAAAATACTCATCATAGTATAATTTTATAACTAAACTTTTTGTTTTATTTCCATATATTACAAGCATTTTTAATTTTAAGTTATTTAATTAAATTCTTACTTTATAAGGCAATTCTGGCGTAAAATGCTCATATAAATGTATAAGTTCAAAATTAAAAAGTGTATATATATATATATATATATATATATATATATATATATATATATATATATATATATATATATATATATATATATATATATATATATATATATATATATATATATATATATATATATATATATATATATATATATATATATATATATATATATATATATATACAATTTATATTGTTATTATTATTCTTTAGTAAAAATAATTTTTATTGTTATTTTACTCTATAGTTTTAAATTCTTTATTTCAATAATAAATAATAAAAATTTACCATTCATTCAGGACTTGCGCTATTACTTGCTCCCCTGGCTACAAATTCCCAGATGGCAGTTCTCAACTTGAAGTTACATGCCTTCAATCAATTGGAGTGTGGTCACCTACTGGAACATTTGAAGATTGCAGCTGTGAGTACAAAATACATGTTGCACATGAGAATTATTTGTTAAGTAACGCATTGGTTAAATTTCACATATAAATCAGAAAAAATTAATAACTTAGTACATTAAATTCAATTAAAACTACAAGAAATTACCCTTACTTACTAAAAGACATTGTAACCAGGGATTTTTCAGATACATACAAAATAAAGTTATTTATGAAAATCACCCATGTTAGAAAGTATAGCATTTAATGATATTTTGTTTAGCGTTGCTACATTTTTATTGTTTTTGGTAAAGGAACATTAATATAATAATTTCATTGCTAATATAATTGAATATTTTCAAAAATAAATTATGTATCTAATTTCGAATTAGAGCCAAAATTTCAGGAAATTAGGAGACTTAAGTTTAAATGCAACTAATTACAATTAAAATTAAATTTTAAGTTTTTTTATATCTTTTAAAATTAAACATGGTATATTAATTTAACAATGATAAATAAGAAACTAAAACTTAGTTAAACTAATTCCATTTCAGGCATTAATTTAATATATTTGAACTCCTTAAACGCAATATATGCTATACATAACATATTTCCATAATAAAATATATCATAGTAAATCAAAGCATAATCAAAGTAAGTAGATAATTATTTACGATACGTTCGTCGAATATAAAACAGACGAGATTAATTAGATGAAATTTTAATTATTAAAACTTGTTTAGGAAAATATTAAAACAGATACTTTTAAAATGTATTTTTTTGCATTATTCTTCAAATGTCTATTATTAAATTTAAATTTTAATGTAATAAACAGAAATATTTAATGAAATTCCTGTTCTCTTATAATTAAAAACACAAAATTATACAACTGCGAAATGAAAATAAAATGTAGCTATTTTAATTTTTTATTATGAATTAAGGTAAAAATAGTTTAAAAAGACATTTCTGACAAAGAAATGTTTTTGTTATATTAAAATTTTGTGCCTTTTTTTTAATACAATTGTGAAACAACTTTTAGGAAAATTTTGGTCTTTTAAATACCAAAATGTTTATTCTATCGCTTACATTTCTTCCCTCAAAAAATGTTTTTTTTTTAATCCTACGACCATCCTGGGCATCTCTGCCATTAATTGGTGAACAGCCTAATAAAAAGATGAACAAGTATAAAAACAAGAGTGAAGTCATTTAGTAACCTCAAAAGAGATGACAATCATAAACTTTAAAATTCCAGGGTAGTTCTTGAGATGAGCTGCATTAATATCCCCATGACTGACAATAAAAAGCGAAAAGAGTCCATCACACCTATTCGAAATAGATGTCTTTGTAGATAGTCATGTGCAGTGATCACCCAGAAACAAGCGAAATCAACAGCTCGCGGTAAGGATCAAGGGATTTTATAGTTCCCATCAAGTAGAGTTCTCCACTGCTTCCATAGCCACATCAACTTTAAGTGAAAATCTGTCATCCTTTATTTTACTGACAATTACACTTTTTGTGTTATGCAAAGGTAAAGGGGGATTTGGCTGGATCATAAGGAACCAACTTTCGCAAGTCTGTCTGTTTGCTCATTTTCAAAAACCCCACAGTGGTGCGGAACCCATTGAAGAGTAGCGTGATTCTTGATTTCAATGAATTCCTGCGTGTCATTCTGCAAGAATGGACTCGTGTATTATTACTATAATTTAGATTAATAATCAAAAGAATAGAAGCTTGTAAATAAACAAGTAAAACAATTTTTTGATCATGGATGATGCTTAATTTGTCAATTGCAAGAGCCGTAGCAACAAACTCGCCATCGAAATTATTGCAGTGCTTCCCCACAGGGCAGCTTATACTAAAATCTTTTAAATACACTCCAGCATCAGCATTTTTATAGCATTCTCTGCAGAACCATGTGTGAAAATCCTCAGAAGGGTATCTGCTATGAATTGTAGCTAGAGCAGCATTTTTCAACTTACTCTGTAGTGTGCGCTGCTTTTTAACTCCCCAAATAAGATCAAGATGTACCTCCAACCTATCCAGATCCACAACAGGATTCCTTTCCCCTGGAAAAATCTACTGATCTGGGGTAGGAATATCATAAATGTCACAGAGATCATTAATAACTGGAAGAAATGATCTAAAAGTTTTTAGTTTCTCAACCAATAGACTGTAATTTCGTGGAAAACTTCTCTTTCTTCTTAAGATTATTTCAACAAGAATCATAGCATTTCTATTACATCTATCAGCCAAAGGTTTCAATTTCATCTGGAGTACTATAGTTACTAAAGGAGTTCATTTAGCTCCTTCAGTGATTAGACGTAACATGATGTTCTGGAAAACATCAAGTTTGTATTTATTAGAATTTGAGGCAGCAATTAAGACACCATATCCATATTCCTCAGTGGGACGAATATTACATACTGAGCATAGTACATCTTGAGTAGAGCCCCATGTGATGCCAGACAACCGCTTGATTAGCTTAGACCTCAAGTGTCTTCTATCAATTGCAGTATCAATTTGTTTTTTCCAAGTCAGTTTTGAATCTAAGTGAATGCCCAAGTAAATAGTATCATTTGCCCTTATTAGGTTTTTACCTTTACAAGTAAGATGAATATCATGAGGCTTGGTACTAAGGGAGAAAAATTGGAAACTTGTCTTATAAGTGTTTACTACCATATTTTTCCCATCATCCCAAGAACTGATAATATTTAGGGCTCTTTCTAAAGCTCTTCCCAGGCTGGCTATATGAGAACCAATAGCACACAATACCATTTCATTCACAAATAGCAAGACATTTACACCTAGGGCAGATTTAGAGATCTTGTCTATTAGGTCATTGATCATAATATTAAATAAAATAGAGCTCAGTTTTTTAACTTGAGGTAAACCATGTTTGGTCTGCAATTACTTCGACACATTGTGGCCATATTTAACACTTATAAAGCGTTGATCAATAAAACTCTTAATCCATTTATAGAGATTTCAAGATATGCCATTTTGAATAAATGTTTCTAGAGTAATTTAGCTCTTTAAACCTTATCAGAGGCATTTTTAAAGTCCACAAATATAGAAAGGGTACTTTGCTTTCTCTGAAAGCTGTCCTAGATTTCTTGGAATAAGCAGACTATGTGTTCAGTCGTGGATTTATGTTTACGAAAACCTGCCTGTTCCTCTGAAAGTGTATCTTTTTCACCCAGCACAGAGACTAGCCTATTGGCAATCAACTCCTCAGCAAGTTTACACACAGTAAAAAACTTTTATGATTGAATTGTTTTAACAATCAAGACTTTCCTGAAAGCATTGTATTAAATTTATGATAGTTTTCATTTGACACAAGTAAAATATTGTGTTTCTTTTAAGCTAAAGTTATTATATCATGAATTTTTGTTTCGATTGATAAATTTTTTAACTTGCACTGCCTTTAAACTTCGCTTAAGAAAATCGAACAGTAGAGATAACATCATGTCTGCTGTAAATAATATATTAACTTAATATTATTTATGAACTAAGATTTCCTCGTATACTCTGGGGTGGAAAAGCCCCCATAGAACCCTACAATGACTATATATGTCTACTTGACAAAGGGACATGAGGTGAGAAGAATATATTTCTATTAGATGGTTAACTTAACGCCAAACCCCCATTGTATAGTTCCTAAGCATGCTTGATACTCAGATATATACAGCCTCTGATGGAATGAAAGGCTTAGTTGACCCTGCTAAGCCACAAGATGACCATTGAACCTATGCCTTGGAAGAACAAAGCGTAATCATTTAGTCAACGGACTTTATTTGCACATACAAATAACTTACTTGACCACTCGCCGTAAAATCATATGATTTCTTGGATTTAATTATACATTTTTTGGTATATCACTTAACAATCTAAATAAAGGATTGCAGCAAATAAATAACTAAATTTAATTAAAATCAACATTTTAATAAATAAATATAACTATATAAATAAATTATGTAAGGATATTTTCTTATCATGGAAGATTAAAGACATTTATGATTATTAATATCTAATTAAAAATATTTATGAAATATGTATAAAAAAGAAAAAATTAAACTTTTCATCTATTTGTTTTACAAAAATTTCTCTTAAATATCTTTAACTAGAATATTGTTTAGTATTTATTCAGCATGAAATATATTTTTTCGTATTTTTTGCTTTGATTTATGTGATTTTAATATAATTGGACTTATATTTTTTTATAAATATATATGAATTTTTTTTTCTGATGATTTAATATCTCAAATAAACATCCTTACAAAAGAAATACTTACTTTAACAGCAAAATACACCAATTAAGTAGCAACAAATAACGAAATAATGTATGGTACTTTATTATCTTCTATTTTATTTCTATGGTCAAAAATCGATATATTATATATATATATATATATATATATATATATATATATATATATATATATATATATATATATATATATATATATATATATATATATATATATATATATATATATATATATATATATATATATGTATGTATGTATGTATGTATGTGTAGATATATATATCATGTAGTTAGATCCAACATTTATCTTTAATATTAAGAAAGATATTAAGAAATCGTAGCAAGTACCATGGTAAATTTTACTTATAAGTTCACAGTTTAAATGTCTAAAAATAAAAAATAAAAATGTTACGTATTTTCAGTTAAATACAATAATAAAAATGTTACGTAATTTTTATGTTGAAAATTAAATAGAATTATACATATTATTGTAAATATTCTTAGCTATTTAATTTTTACCAATTAATATATCGAATAAATTAATTGTTAAAAATTAAATAACTGAGAATATTTATAAAATAAATTTGAAATTTATGCTTCTTTCTCAATTTTAATGTATATAAAAGTTTTGTGTGTTTATATATATATATATATATATATATATATATATATATATATATATATCGATATATATATATATATATATATATATATATATATATATATATATATATATATATATATATATATATATATATACATATATATATATTTATATATATATACAGAGAGAGAGAGAGATGTATGGATTGAGGATTGATAGATATAAATATATTATTTATATATTATTTTTTACTTCTTTAGTGGGTGGTCTTGATAGCAGTCATTATGATCAACAGCAGTTAGTAGATGACGATGATGATTTCTTTTCCTCCAGTTCTAAATCAAGTAAATCGTAATTTCCTCATGTTTTACATCAAATTGTTTTAGATTTTTCCTTTTCTTTTACAAGAAATAATAATCAATGACAAATAAAATAATTTTGTCTTCAGATTAACATTTTTCCTGAATTTTTCATAAATATAATTTTTACTGTCTGTATAATTAATTCCCAATAATTATAACCTTAAGCATTTTATTTTTTTCTACAAATATTTGAATTATTTGTTTACACATAATTATAAAATACAAAATACTATTATAAAATTTAATTATAATCACTATTTGGAAGAGAAACTCGAATTTAACTAAAAATTATAATCTTAATAATTTCCTATATCAACTTTAAATTTTATATTAACGCTTATTATTTCAACTAATTAGATAAGTATTTAGTTACATATCGCTTTGTGAAAGGGGAAGAAATGTATTTTCTACTAAATATACTACACAAAATATACTATTTTTCTCTGTAAAAATGTACTATTTTTCCATTTTGTAAGTGTTTTTATACAAATAGCATAAAAATTATATAATGTTGATGCTTAAAATCAACTATTGATCAGTAAATCTCTAGCATTTGGAGATATTTATTGCTCTTTATCTTTATACAGCAAATTAAAACAGCTAACATATTCTAAAGTAACGAACAAGAAAAATGAAATCCTTTTAAATCAACAATTCGTAATTTTTTGTAGGCTCTTAAACTATAGTATAAGTAGAAGGAGATTTTTCAGTTGCAAATAATTCTCTAAATCAACCATAACATTAAAGAAAAATCCTGGAGTATACATTTAGGAAAGAATACTATATCTTTCATATGTAATTATGCAAAATTTGGCCAGCAGTCAAATGCAAATGCTAACAACTAATATTAATTTTGTTTTTATTTTATTGCCTTACCTTAGACCCTTCAATTATTCATTGTTGTGTAAAATCATTTAACTTTCATTTAATATAAAAATAAAAATGTTAGAATGTTATACAATTAAAATGAAATTTTATTCGATATATACATATATATATAGATATAGATATATACATTTATATATATATATATATATATATATATATATATATATATATATATATATATATATATATATATATATATATATATATATATATATATATATATATATATATATATATATATATATATAGATATATATATATATATATATTTCACATTACTAATTCATTAATTATCTGCTTTATTAACTCAAAGTTTCATTATCTTTCAGGTAGTTACAATAGTTTCGGAACAGGTAAGAAAAATGCTATAAATTTTTATATTATTTTGTGTATACAATTGGTATAATTAAACTATTATGTGAAATACTATAGATAATAGTTTATTGATTAATTCATAGAAATTTTAATTAAACAGTTATCAAAACATTTCTCTAAAATCTAAAAACTATTTCTTTTTGAATATTATACCGTCTATATTAATGATTATAATATAATTTGAGCATTGCATATTTATTGACAAAGGTCAGAAAAATGAAACATTTGATGCACATTTCTGTGAAACCATTACTTAAATAAAATCTCAAATTTAATTTTGTTTTCATGGAATCAAAATTACATTATGGAATTATTAAAAACATTTCATTTCTAAATAGAAATTTTTACTCAGGAGAATCAATTTTAAATTAAAAACGCATTTTTTATTAAGTAAATATTCTTAACGAAAAAAAACAAGGACATTGAATATGTAAAATTAATTAAAATGTATCGTAAACTTAAATTGTCTTTAAAATCAATAAAATATATGAAAGGGGTATGAAAAATATAATTCATATAATTTCGTAAACCAATTGTTATTACTTAAAATTAATGTTTACCATTCTTAAATTAGAATGTTGATATAATATAAGTTTTATTACTAATTATAATGATATCATAAAAACATATTTAGGGGGAAACTAAGCACTCAATTGTATATGTTTTATATATTGGTAGCTAAGATATGTTTAGTAGTATCTATGCAAGCAGTTTATGTATTTATTTTTAAAAGTTTATGTTTTTAATTTAAAAAATCATAAAGTAAGTACAGCAAAACAGCAAAAGAGATTAAAGTCATTTATATAACCTATTTTTGAAGGCATATGAATGTAATTTTTGTTTGCAGTAGACTTAAGCCTTCTAATAAAATCAATAATTACCTTTTAATATTCGTATCTTAATTGTTTATCTCAAAGCATTTCTTCACAGTATATATTTTTGTAAAATTATAATAAAATAATAATTTTCTTTATAGGTAGTCACAATGCCTTTGGTATAGGTAAGGATACAAAATAAATTTTCATAAGAGCATTAAAATTGTATGTATTTTTTCCAGTTAAAATTGTACTTACAAGGAAATTGTGAAAACTCCTAAAAATTCTTATACGAGTTTTCATTTTTTTAGAGTAAATATTAAAATAAATTCAAAAATATTAATTTTAAGACATTATTTGTTTTCTTAGTATTCTTTTTGTTATAAGTTTTCAGAATAAAAGCTATTGATTTTCTTAGTTTTGAAAATATTTTTTCGATAATTTTAGGATACATTTTGCATATTTAAAAAACTGCTTTAAAATTTGTTTAAAGAAAGTTTATATTAATGCAATGTTTTATCATAAAAGAACAATAAATGTAACTCTTATATAAACATTTTTATATTTATTTATAATAACATTAAGTTATTAAAGTTTTATATAATGTATTAAAAATATAGATGATAAATATTTCACAAACACAATACTTCTAGAATTAACATAGATGTGATTTAAAAAAGTGTCATTGACATAAAATTAAAAATAAAGAAAGGATTGGAGAGTAATACATGATTTACTTACTTTTAAAATTCCATATTTATAAATGAATTTTTATTTTTTCATTAATTTATTAATTTAATATTAATTAGAACATGCCATTATCAGTACAAAATTATACCAATAAAAATTTTAACAATTTAGAGTATATTCATCAAATTTATATAAATGTTTGAGAGAGAGAGAGAAAGAGAAATATTTAAATTATTTTGATTACAATTTTATGCATTTATTTTTAATCATCAAAAGATATTTAATGAAACTTATAAAAATCATTAAAATTTTTGCAATATTTTTTATTTATATACAATTATTATTAGTTAAAATACATAAATATTTTAACAAAATAAAAAAATGTTTAATAAACTGATATATCTTATGCATTAGGATGTATTTTTATCCATTTTATGAAGTTAGTAATGTCGAAACTAAAAATTATATTTTTAATGGAATTCCTAGCAATTAGTGAAATAAAAAATTATTATTTTTAGACCGTTGTCCAGATCTTGTATCACCGCCAAATGGAGGTAAATCATGCAGAATGAGCAACGGCCTATGGTAAGCTTACAATTAGTTTCCGTAAATAAACTTAATTAAATTATTACTTTCTTTCAAAACAAACGCATAGCTTGGATCTCACTTAATAATCAATAATATTTGTATTTTAGTATATACTCTTAATTTAAAACTAATTTTAATTAATCATTTCTCAGTTATAATAAAGCAGAATATTTTCAAATTTAATTATAGATTAAAACTGTGATTTCTGGTATAAATTAAACTCTGATTAAGATTAATGGAAAAATTTGTATCTTACTTATTATAATTACGCATGCATGTACTACACATACATACCCGCATATTTATATATATGTATACATATATATTTATATATATATATGTATATACATATACATGTATATATATACATGTATATATATGTTGTATATATCCAACTATGTTTTGCAGACTCATTTCCCATGTATTTTATTTCAATTTAAATCCCTTTAAAATAGTACATAATTTATCTATTTCTAACTTCACTTAATCACAGACTAAAGCTGTTTCGAATAATTGTGCGGTTATCATACGGTAATATAAATGCACAATTTATGTAGAAAATAAAGTTTGATTAATTCTTGGAACTAAATAGCTGATAACCAACATTCACTTTTTAGGAGAAATAATAATCACTAACCAAACAGAGTAAGAATATTTTTGCGGTAGAGCATATCCATTAATTTTGAGAAAATCTAATTCTGAATTGAATCGCATATCATTAGTTTAAAAAGTTATGATATCAGCATGCCAGTTAATTCTTCTTTAAAAATATAAAATCGATGTTGATTTATTGTAAAAATAATTATTACTTCGAGATGTATAAAAAATAAAAACTGTAAATTAGGTTTTACTTTTCCTGAATTCACCAAAATACAGTGTTTCTGGACCGCCATTCAGGAAAATACTCAGCTATCTGGCCAAAATCCAAAGTGTCATCAGCCGACAACCGCTACTAAAACAGCACCCATAATAACAAAAATTTACAAGTTACAATAAAAATAATTTATTAGAGTTTAGAAAATAATGTAATAAACGAGAAAAAAATATAACAAACTGGAAAGTTATGTACTTAATCACCTTTCATACATTGCCATGCCGTACACCTGTTAGTGAGACCCTATCTATCTTTAATATTGCTGATTACTTGAATTCTGAATATCTATAATAATAATTTATAAAATTACTTTAATTCTAATTATTTTTAAAAATTATTTTGTCTTTATGATTTATTTATGTGAAAAAAATTATGCCAACGTGTATAATTAATAAACTCACATGTCCGTGAGAGCGTACCATAATATTTTACGGGTCCTTGGAGTAAATCCAGTTGAGAAATAATGGATTAAATAATTTGTAATTAAATTTTAATACAGAATATAACTTAAAGTACTATTAAATTATTAATTAATGTGTTGAACTTCTAGCAAGAGAAGAGATTTCGGGAATTTAATATTTTCCAAATAAATTAAAACAATTTATTTGCAAGATAAGACAAAGAATATTCTTATACTTGAAGAATATTAAATTACTTTTTAAAAATCATTAAAATAAATTTAAATGAATATAGATTGGTGTATTTAATTTTAAATTCATTTTTATTGACGTAATAAATTTAATTACGCAAATAAAATAATGTGAAGCAAATATTTAAATAATTTATTTTCCTTTTTTTTCTTAAATGACTTTCACGAGAAAACTTTGCTGGGTACAGACTAGAATTTTTGTCTTGTAATTAGTTCTTTAATACAATAAAAATATAATATTTCTTTTTATTCTATTATATATTTATAAAAATGTTTTTACTACTTTGAGTTTTTTAAGATTTTAAGGTTAATAAATTATGTCGATAAAATATAATAAATAAATATATAAATTTAGAACTCTTACATTATAATTTATTTCTCTCAGTAAATTTGGAAATGATTTTCAAAAGCATTAAATTTTATAACTTACCTTTCATTTTTCAAATAGCACCTGTAAATAATGAAATATTTATAGTAATTATTTATGTTACTTCAATATCAACTAATATTTCATCACTTATACTAAGCCATCTCATTCAAATATTTATATTAATTATTCACCTTATTGTAAATATTCTACATCTCATTCAAAATTGATACCAGTATTATTGTATTATTCAGCCAAGAAAGAATATAATATCATTATAACTAATTATTGAGAATACAGACTTTTCATTCCCTTTAAGTATCTTTTAGTAATAGGTATTTTCAATTGACACTTTAAAAAGAGAAAAAGCAATAACATATACCTTTGGCATATTCACTAGTTAAATATTAAAAGAAAATTTTTTTCAATGATTCAATAAAAAAATGTTCAAGATCATTAGTTAATAGTTTATTCCTCAATACTTCAGGACTTGTACTATTACTTGCTCCCCTGGCTATCAATTCCCGGATGGTAGCTCACAGATTGAAGTCACATGTCGTCAATCTGTTGGCATGTGGTCACCTACTGGCGAGTTTGAAGATTGTCATTGTAAGTATAATTTACAGTTACTGAAAATATTAACTATATTAAAAGTAATAAACTGATACAATTGCGTACATTCAAAAACAATAATCATTTCCTTGTAAAAGCATAGTAGAAGTTACCATTGTAATATGTCACATTTATTTATTTCTCTGTGGAGGTCAAATTTTTTATGAGTGTATATAAAACGTATCAGAAACTTAGGTAATATATCATGTAAAATTTAGTGAAGGTAATTGTGAAAGTCAGGCAGTTAACTGGAACAAAAACTCTTGGTTAAATTTCCAAATTAATATTGATGTGTAAACGTGTAATAAATGTGTCATCTAAAAAGAATGTATTTTGTGTTATTAATTTACCCTGGACAAGACAAGATCATGTGAATATCACTAATTGAAGCCCATCACATTTTCAGAATAAAAGAAGAAAATAAAATCTAGGAAGTAACATATCCCTTTAAGTAGTATTTGATTCTGCCAGCATTAATAGTTGTTGAAAAAATACACAATTTAATAATGTAGTTTTACTTATATTATTAAATAATATTAACAATTAAATAATATTAACAACTAATACCGTGATATTTAGCAGGTATTTGCAATTTTTACAGATATTATCCTCATATGTACCGTCAACATTAAATTGTTAAAATAAGAAGAAATGAAAAAGAAGTAATAAATAATTTACACCATTCACAAATACGTGTTTAAGATGATTAAATTTCAAAGCATAAATTATTGTGTTTTATTTTATAAATTTTTTTGTAAAATACTTTTAAAAATAAAAGATAAATACCATTGTAAGCGAAATGAATACGATTGCAAAATTTACAAATATATGATTATCGAAATTAATTTAAAATAGATTTTAATGATTTCCTTTAATTTAAATAAATATTAAATTTTTATTTTTATATTCTCTTAAAATTTTAGCCACATAAACTATTGTTTTATTATTGATATTTTTATTTAAAGGTTTATAATTACTAATTTACATAATTAATATTCAAATTATCTTTTTATATTTCTTATGTATATAACAGATGCTTTTCATCAAAATTATATTTAATGCCGGCTATGTTTACTTATATACAATAATATCATAATAAATATTGACATACTAATATACTCACTAGTTAGATGCTTTTTATTTTGTAAATATCAATGACTCATAAGACATACTCTTCTTTTATCCAGTTGGTGGGCTTGGTAACCATTATGGTCAACAGCAATTAGTGGATGACGACTTATTTTCTAATTCAAAATCAAGTAAATTTTAATTTATATTCAAATTCTAAGCAATATATATATATATATATATATATATATATATATATATATATATATATATATATATATATATATATATATATATATATATATATATATATATGTATACATAATTCTTGTTGCAATTCTACTAAGATCATAACACATATATTTTCTTTCTGAAAATAGAAATTAATACTGAGGTAAAGACTCAAATATAAAAGCAAAAGAAATTCCATAAATAAGCTATTTACTGAATTGATGTATTTAACAACTTCAATTGGATCATAAGCTTTTCCTGGATACATTTTATTATTTATCTTGTTTAGTTCCTTTTTTTAAAATCACAAAAGTAAATTTCAATATTACTCTTAGTAAAAAATAAGAATGAAAATGTTTAGTCTCTATAAACAGATAATTATTAATGCATTTTTTACAATCTGAATACTTTGTTTATTTATTTTAGCTTCAATAACAGGGAAGCAAATTATTAATGAACACACGTGCAATTTAAATGTTTTTGTCATTAAAGTTTACTGCCATAATGAACCTTAACAATTTATACGTCACACATATTGACAAATAAACATAAGATATTTCAATAAATTTGTAAATTTAATTGAATTAAATTGATTGTAAACTACAAAAGTATGTTGTAAATAAAGAAAATGAATGAAGATGTGTGAAAAATTAATAGAAACAATGCTATATCAAATAATAATTATGTAAATGAGAAAAGTTAAGAAATATGCCATTAAAAATGTGAATAATTTACTCCCAGATCATAATAGTTTATAGAAATTTTATTTACTCACATTTCTGTTATTTTTCAGGCAGTTATAATAGTTATGGAATAGATAAGAAAGAATAAACTTATAAATGATAATATACCATTTTAAACAAATTTGCGTCTTTGATACGTTTATTTTATTAGAATATAACTTCGCTATTGCATTAATGTTAATAAATTTTCTTTCAATTTATTTTCATTACGCGTATGAAATACTTAAACATTTTTTTAAATAACTTTTTGAAAATGTATAGAATTCCAACAAAATCTTAATACATTACAAATAGAAATAATGATATAAAAACTAATGTTGTGTCTCTTTAATGATATAAAATTATGCAATTAGAGAAAGTTATTATTGGTACCACAGAAGGGTCCATTTATTTCTCTAAAACATTTATATAGAAATGTTTCATATATAGCAAGAAATAAAAATTAATTAAATTTTATACGTGCAATAAAAATTAAAATTATGTTGTTTTATTTACTCTTTATGTTATATTTAAAAATATAAATAAATGAAAAATATACAAATATTACAAGAAAACTTAGAAATTGTTACAGGAACAAAAAAATAAAAGAAATAAAACTGCAAAAATAATTAGATATATATTTATTTTAAAAGTAATTTAAATACAAATTGTGATTTCTTTTTCTTTGATGACATAATTTTTCATTTTTATAAAATAATATTTAAGTTTTTGATAAAAATTCTTTTTAATTTAAATAGATAAATATAGCTGTGAAGTAGAAAATTATTAGACATAATATTCCAATTCGATTCCTATCAAGAATGTAAATTTTTAAATTTTCAAATTATAACAACATTTTTGTGACCACTAAAGATTATTCGTTTTAATGCAGCTAAATCATAATAGAGTTCCCACTCATAATCACTTTACTTACACAGATAAACAAGTTTAAATTTCTAAATAATTAACCTTTCAGAAATAAATATTTTAAGGAATGATGTTATGTAGACAAATTTATAAAAGTATTTAATTATATGTCTCATATCTATTAATGTGAAAAAACATTTTCAATTAGTAAAAGATACTTTTTATAATCTTTCACGCGTGCAAAATTATTTCTTAAAAAAATCTGTACCTGCTGTTCCTAGTTAAGTTTCAATATGGTATTTATTAAACTATGGTGGAATTCAATTATTGTACTAAGTGATTTGAAAGTAATTTAAGTGAATTTTATACTTTCAAATCACTTAGCCCAATAATAAAAATATGCCATTATTTAAAACTCATTGATTCGAAATATTTGTCATCATTACTCTACCTTATGAATGTCAGTAGAGTAATGATGACAAATATTTCGAATCAGTGAGTTCCAAATAATGGCATATTTTTATTCATGAAGTATCATCCACAGAGAAACAAAAGTTTTCAATAATAGATTAGGGTAAGCACAATGTGAAAGGATTTTGCATATTTTTCTTACATAGAAAAAATAAAATATTTCAAATGTTTCAGAAATAGGAGATTAGATAACTTCTTAGGAAATGCATCACTTTATGAAGGTTACATATATCGGAGATGCCTATAATATGATATATTTTTGTCAGAATAATGATTCTTCAATACTATAGGTAGGAATGATATTGCGTGGTTATGTGCTTTATGCTTAAATGTTCATGGTGTGAACAATTGTGGCTTATTGAGGAGAATTTTTTAATCAAATTCATTTTTGAATGATACATATAGTTTTAATAATCAATCAAATCAAAAGAAACTGTGCATTTGTGCAATTATCTAAACCAGGTAAGTTTATGACTGGTTATGGAACTTAAAATAAAGAAAGGTTAAAATATTTTCTTTAATTCCTAATTTTATTATAAAATATGATTTTGGAGAAATGTTAATAATCATCATAACAAATTGACCATAAATAATATCTATCTCTCAATATAATATTAGTAACAATATGAACATTTATTTAGAAGTTTATATATATCCAACAATGTAATTGCACTCTGCATAAACTAACTGAGCCAAACACTGTGGTGATTCAGTTTATGACTATAGTTTCTTTAGTATATCATAATACCTTTAATTTCAAAGCTTTATGTTTAAAAACAACTAATATTTCCAATTTTTTCAGTTTCTCTACACAAAACATTTCAGTCGTATATATATATAAATTTAATCTAAATTTTGTAAGTTAATTTGATTTAAAAATATTTTCGAAAACACATTTTTAAATAGTTTTATTTTTTAATGAGGTAAAAGATTATGCTACGAAACTCAAAAAGTGCCCAAAGAAATTTCTTTTTCTAAAAATATAAAAATTATTTGTTATCGTCTTTGTAAAATATATTTTTTGCCTAATATACACCTACACAGTAAAATATTTTTAAGCCAATGTGATATATTTCTGCCGTTGTATTAATTAATTTTAAAATATTTTTTAAAATTTAATAAATATTTTATTTTTTTTAGGTGGACATAGTGGCTTTAGTGAAGGTAAGAACATATTTAAGCAACTTTTACATTTTTAATAAAAATTAGATTTATTATATGAAAATATAATATACATTAAAATGTACAAATAAATAAAAATAACTTTGTTTAGTTATATATGTATACATTTAAATATAAAGTTTTATACATATTATGACTTCTTATTGTTTAAGCGTTAAGTTCTAAACTTTTCAGGATATTATTCAACTTAGTTTAGAAACATCATTTCACAATTTTGTTATTACCATAGAAATTTATAATTAACTGTCAAAAATTACTTTTGTATTGGTTTATTGTTTAATATGGAAATAGTATATTTTCTTTATAAACTAAATAACATCAGCATTTGTATTTCAAATTTGATTTGGAAATATTTCAAATGTTTTTGCAAAAACTAGGGATTGAGCCAATAGACTGTTTAACTGTAGACCAAAACATGCATTGTTCTGATAATAGCTTGACAACTGATGCCAACATATTTAGTAAACAATACCTAAAACAGCCAAGAAAAATACGAAGATTTCTTTCCGTACTAAAAGTTAAGGATATTCGTTGAAGTTTAGGCTCAATTAATATTCGGTTTGGAAAGGCATACAAAAAAAAAAAAGTAAACTTTAAACCACAACTTACTACTTTCTTAAAATATATTAGCAGTTGTGAATATATTTCTCTTCATTAATATTATTTTTTTATAACTTAATGATATTAATGGTTTTTCTTACTACTTCCGTAACGCTCATTATTTGGTAATGAAATGATCTAAAGAACTCATATCTTAACATATATAATATCATAAATATATGCATTGCATCTACGTATCATTTACACAATATTTCATAACATTCAATTCACTTTCCTTTTAAATCATATAGCAATATTTGTAACGGCTTAAGTACTTTTTACTTTTTATTTGCGGCATAATATACGAAATATGACATCTGACAAAATATTATCATAGACTCTTACATTTAATACTGATTATTCATTTTATATAATAGGCATTTTCAAAACTCGATTTTTTCTTCTCGTGATATTTTTCCTCCAGTACAGTTAACGCAATTTGAGCATTAAAAGATGGTTAAAATAAGTTTCTAGGAATCTTACATTTTTATTAATTTTAGTCTCATTTATTTTAGGTGGTCCTCACATAATTATAAATTAATCACTGAGTTTAACATAAGAATAATTGCTTGCATCTACAAATTTATCATTGTCTATTGAAAGACGTTTTACGCTAATAAAAGCTTTATCTTGTTACATAAATATTCATTAATGGTGCATTAAACACTTACTTTTGTAAATCGATATATATTAAAGGTTTCTTGAGCAATATATGTTACATTACCTTTTGAATTAAAAATTATGTTGTATGAAAACATTTTTTCAGTTATTGTGCTTTTTTACTTTCTGAAAAACTTAAGGAAATGCATTAGATTTTCTTAAAAATCATCGCAATTAAAATTCACTGATAACACAACATTAATTTCAATCATAATTCAAAATATTTTTGTTGTAAAAGCAAAGGGTTAAACCTCATTGTCATTTACATATCAAAGAGCTATAAGATTGGAGCATAACGTAGTACAAAATTGAATTACAAAACAATAAATAATAGAATACGTATCAAAATTTTAAGCAACTAAAGAAATGTACAACAATATTGAACTTAAGAGAAATTTATTCTTTAAATGTCATCTACATCTACACACACACAAATTTTTAGGCATCCTGTTCAAAAGTATACATTTTTCAATAGCTGAACTGATTTGTTGCTTGTTGTATACTTAATTTATATAGTTATTTTCAGCATAAGCAAACTCGTTAATATTATTAACTGATAAGCCTGCAACTGTGATAGGAGTTCATGAAGAAAGAGTAAATTTTCGGAGAAGTCGTTTATAGTTAAAAAAAAATGATTAGCGCTATATTATCTACTAGTAACAGTTATCGGCAAATTAACTAACATCACATAATATAAAAAAGTAGCTCCACTTATCAACTTTATCTACTCACAAATCATTTTATTCACCAAAAAGTTTTGAGCATCATTCGACTGTCTGAAACTGTGGAAGGATCTAACAAAAAGGTTCGATAAAATTAATTGACTTGTAAAGTTTCATGTAACAAACAAATCAAGATTTAAAAATTTAGGCATCATTTTCATTCATTTGTAGAATTTTAATTTATTTAAAACCATTGCATATGAGCATCCACATTTAGATATTCTTATACATGTAAACATAATATTCTTCCTTGTGAAAATCTAAATAGAATGTAAACTGAGAAAAGATGTAAACCAAACATCGACTGAAAAATAAATAATCGATATCTGTCATGAGGTTATCAAAATCTAGTTTGAAATATAATTACTCATATTATTGATAAAATGTTTTTATTTGAAATATGCTAATCATTACATCCCTTTTGAATTATACGAAATATTTTCATTTTCAGAGCGAGTTCTGAAATTTTTATCCAGTAATTTTTAGAGTTTCTGTTAAACGACTTTAAAATATATTTCTATATTTTACACCAGTTTCTTATATATTTAAGATTTAAGGAATTGCAAGAATTACTTTGCTTTTGAATTTAATTGCAAAGATAATTTTCGCAATTATTTTAAAATTGCGTATGAGGTTATATACATAAATTATATGAGGTTATTTTCATCTAAAGATTTATATTGAAAGATTACGTGAATATTATTTGGTATATTCAATCTTATACTTTTTGATCCATTTCTTTCTTTATTAAACAGAAGATTCTCAATAGCTAAAATGAAAATAAAATACTTTTTTTCTGGCATTAAGTGTTTTAAGTTGAAGTTGTTATTTATTGAATAAATTCTAAACAAGATGTAAACTCTATTTTTATTCCTTAAGATTTCCTTATGGAAATTACATACGCACGCAATAGTAATTAATTTTTATCATACTTCACAGAGCATAGAAAAAATTAAAATTTTTATATTTTTCTGAGCATAACTGATTTTATTACGTTTTAAAAGCTCAATTATCATGTGAGTTCCTATTCTACTATAAAATGTTGTTTGAAAAGTTGCTCATTGGAATAAGATTTTTATCGAAATGTAGATTAATTATTATAGGAATAAAGTACTTAATTTCTTTCCTTAGTACTCAAACACTTAATAAATTTTCGAGAGTGATGTGAGCAACATTCTTTAAAATATATCAAGACTCTACAATTTCTTCTTGATGTAGGCTTTTTAAAATAATTTGGATTGTTAAATAAAATCTAGTGTTAAGATCAATTTTAAGAATCAATCATGAAGAGGTTAATCATACATTTGTACCCAACAACAGTAGTCCAGATAGCCTAATTAATATATATTAATAATATCCTTTTACGCTTGTAATATCAGAGTGTATTCACAATTCCATAATATTGCTGAATTTTCAATTTCATTTTATTTTTATTCTTTTTCCCTACATAGATAAATTTAATGAATAAAATAAATTATAAAAAGAAATTCAGCTTTTGAAATTTAAAAATAAGTCTGAAATTTCAGAAATGAAATTAGCTCTGAAACATTTTTTTCACATGAATATTGTCTATAAAATGCGTTTTCATTACTCAGATCGTTGTCCGGATCTTATTATTCCCTCAAATGGTGGTAAATCATGCAGAATGAGCAATGGTAAATGGTAAGCTTTTTATTTTGAATTAATTTATTTTAAATTAATTTATTTTAATTTTTTAATTATTAAAACTTACACATCAAATTTAACGAGACTCAATTTTTTTTAATTTACACATTTTAATATGATTTTAAAAATAAATAGAAAAATAGACTGATAATTGAATGATTTGATTTTAATCACTTAAAAAGACATAATTTTAGCTTCATAATTGAAGCGGGTATGATTATATGAGTAATTATTTCTCTTTTACCCTTCGGTACTTTTACAAATTTATTATAAATTAAAGGCTTCTTACAGTTTGTTTTTTATCTCGACATTTTCATGTATTTGTAGAAAATGGTTCAACGTACAATTCAATTTATTCTAGGATTATATAGTTATTAATGTACGTTTTTTTTTTTTTTTTTGTAAAACCATTATATATATTAGAAATTATTTTGTGTAAGCATTGGAAAAAAGTAAAATAATATAAAAACAAAAAGGATTTCTACCTAGAAAATATATATCTGATTGACTTTAAAATATCAAGATTAAATTTCACTTGTTTCAAGTAATTTTGCATTGTAATTTAGGATAGCATTCTTACTTGCAAATTCATTCATTACCTTGCATTAAATATAAAATATTTAAATGATTATTATTTACTTAAAATATTTTAAAACTAAATGTTTCGCAAGTAACTTACGACCTATTACGTTACAAAAAATTGGCTTTTCTTTGTATTTTTTATTTAGCAAACTTAAATATTTAATATTTGAATAAAAATGAGTAAAAATGTATAAATAGGTTTTTGTTTTCCCACGAGTATAATTAATAAATTTCCCTTTTTAAAAAAGAAAGAAACAATTCACTATGTAACCTCAGTATCGTAAGTTATTGAAAGAATTTCTTTGTCTAAGGGGATTATTTTTCCAGAAAAGGATTAGAATACACATATCATGTAAATGATATATTAAATGCATTTAAAAAATAAAAATATATTGCACTATGTACTAAAATATTTATCTAAATACCTGTTCTATTTAATATGACAATATCAAAAAATAACAAAAAAAACTTACTTTTAAAATATTGCATTAAAATTTTAGATTTATTTAATAAAAAATAATTTTCGATATAATATTTTAGAAGAAAGCAAAAAAAAAATTATAACATTTTTGTTAAAAGTTAGTTAGAACAAAGACAAAATATAACAACAAACCTTAGGAGATAAAAATCATGTTTTAAACAATCACAATGGAGGCTTACAATCTCAGGGGGGTCTTAAAAAATTTAATCCTTTTCTTAAGAATGTAATTAAAATACTTTGTAACATAATATTTTGTAACAAAATATTTAAAAAATTTGACATAAAAAATTTGGTTTAACTGTTCACATTTAACAAAAAACATAAAAAAAGTATATAAGATCAAGACGAGAAAAAAATATGTGTATTTTACAGATCTTAATTTGCTTAAAAATAAAAAAAGCAATCACTTAGGGCAATAAAAACAATTTTTTTTTCGTATTTCTAATTAAAACAAAGGTTTCTTTGAAATGTTGAGAAACACTGGTTTTCCAAATTATATATTTAGAATATTAAGACTTTAAATTTTCTCCAGTATTATTACAATTCACAAAAAAAGTTTTCAAGGATTAAACGCCTCAAACCATTTCTTCAAATAAATAAAAAATACATTTATAGCTCTATCAATCTCTTTTCGGAATCACAGCTATGGAAGTTGTTTTAATCAAAAGTTTACAAAAACTCGCATATATTTAAATTTGATTAATATTGCAAATGTTCAATCATTTTGATGAAATATGGTTCAAAACCACAAATTTAAACCTTGCTAAATTAAAAGATGCATTGAAATTAGGGAACAATCATCCGACTGTTTCTTTCTGTTGAAGTTCTGGAAGATATTTCATAATATAGAAATTATCTACGTTTGCATGCATTCTTTTCAGGCTGATAGCTTTGACCATCTTGCACTTTTGAAGAAAGTTACATATTATTCTTTTTTCATGAAACATTACCTTTCTAACATTGTAGACCTATGACTATTTTCAAAGATATGTACTTTACATTCTTTAGCTGGTAAATCATCAGATAAATGAAATGTAAAATATGAACATAAGTTTGGATTATATAAATAAAATTTTATTTTTATTATTTAAAATTCACCTTTTAATTATTTAATATCTGTAGAAGTGACTGCAAATATTAAATAATTGAAAAGTGTCTTTAATGGTCCAGAAATTCTGCTCTTTTTAGTGACTAGTCAAATGACAGAAAACTCAATGACAAACTTGATGGATACAATGTTCTTCTATATCATGTTGTTGATATAGTGATAGATTAACATTTTCTGTACAGCAAATTCATTACACGAGTTTATCACTGATAATGGTTTACTTGTACATACTTCATCCTGAAGAGAAAGGCCCATTTTCTGAAATTCTATAAACACCAGTAGCTAGAGATGAATTTTCTTCATAAGTGAATACTGCAATCTCTTTTCTAGATTCTATCCTATTTTAAAATTATAGAAAATGTGTAGAACGACAATATTTTTCAGCAATTCTATTTTTTCTCCAATTAAAGTTTACTTTACTCTTAACTACTTATAATTTGGCAATTAAACATCATTTTATACGACATAAAAGCTCGCAGTTACAAATCACCCCCTTGAATTTTTTCTTTCATTACATTTTTGCTATTAGAATCCCAAAATTTTATACTGACAATTCTGTAAAGTCAATAATTTATGACAAATTCAGAAATAATAAATCAAACATTTTACCAACCGAACATTATTTTCGCAATTTTTAGAATATTTTAGTGAATAGGAAAATTTTGTCATTAGTGTAATATATGCTTATTTGATCACCACAACATTTGTATAAAAACTGTCTGCTTAAGTTCTTAAACTGAATGAACAAGAAACTGATTTGTAATATTTGCAAACATCAAATATCATTTTGATTTCATGACATTTATGGATTTTACTTATTCATTGCTGATTATTATTATAGTAAAACAAACATTCAAAAAAATAAATCTAGAAAACATAGTAATATGCTTTGTCATTGTCTTAAATTCCATTAATACACTGTACCTTGCTTAGGACATGCACAATTACTTGCTCCAGTGGGTATCAATTCAAGGATGGAAGTTCACAAATTGAGGTCACTTGTTTAATGTCAGTTGGAGTTTGGTCTCCGACCGGCACCTTTGAAGACTGCGTTTGTGAGTAAAAATTATTTTATATAATATGAATTCCTTTCTTTTTGAATTCCTTATCATCTCTAATTGCTTAATGTAATATATGTAAGCAGATTAAGTAAAATCGATATGTATATTGTAAATAATTATATTCCTGTTTTAAATTTTTGTTCACTATTGTTCCCAATGACTTTTATTTGTAAAACTATATATAAGAATGAAACTAACAAAATATATGTTTTGGATTAAGTGTATATGCAGTATGTGTAAATACCTTGCATCTATATTTCTCTCAAATCCTTAGTCGAAAATAAATAATTTTTATTATGAAAATGTTTCAAATAAAGAGAAAATTTTAGGCTTAAATATTCGATTTTGTGAAGAATGTAATATTTAATATTTGCACCCGGGTCATTATGATTTATATTTAATGTTGTCCCTTCCCTAACAAAGAAAACATTTAGAAAAATGTTGCTCCTTCCCTAATAACGATAGCAAAAACGTTTCATTTCTCTTAGGCCAAAAATGTGTAAAGTATTTAATTTCCAAGTTTTGGATTTTTCCATCTTTTGAAAAGTAGATTACAAAATTAATTAATATCCAGAAAAATCTTTGTAAATACAATTGTTTGAAGAAAAACCTTTTTCCATTCCATATACAGTGAGTACAATCTACAATCACATAGCCATATACATTATGTTGAAAGCTTTAGAAACGCCACTTACAAGTGAACAATAAAATATCTATTTTGTAATTAAGACTATAATAAAATAAACAAAAATTTCGAATTGCGAAATTCCACAACATTCATTTTGTTTTTTAAATGTAAATGTTATATAAATTGCGAAATTAAATTCAGATATCTCCAAAATTTATGTGCTATAGTTTAAAAAAATACATGATAAATAACAAATTGGGCATGCACTATAGTAAAAGATTCTAATTATATTTCAATAAATAAAGATTTAACATTATATATAATCTTCTGAATATAATTTGTTGACATAAAATGAAAAGGCAAAATGTATGTTTACTTACGTCACCGTTAATTTCTACAAATATCTGGAACTTTGATCATTGCAATTCTTGCAATTCCAAATCAATTCAACAAAAATTAGTAATTCAGTAATTCTTGGAGAAAACTCGTCAGCTGAAAATGTGTTTACGTTACTACAGGCATTGTAAATATAGTGGCAAAAGTTTAGTAACTATGTTGATGCAGGTATATAGACTATTTTTAATATAACCTCCGAAAAACATGAGGGACTGAGAGCATTTGATCTGAGAGAGGCATACAATATTGTCATTATATCCGATGATACGTTCCTTGAATCATCTTTAATAAAGCATCCTATCATTGCTACTTTATGAGGAATGATCTTTATGAGGAAGGAGGAGGCCAGACTGAAATCCTAATTGAAGCAGTAAAACAAGGGGGATACCTTTTATAAACTCTGGCGCAATGTTTTCTAAAATTTGACCTATTTCTGTCTCATCAACGATCTTTCTTGAAAAAAGAGATTCAGATAAACGGGAACTCCAAATGTAACTCCCTGTATTGACAAACCAGAGCACTTCATGAGTAACTGTTTTCCCTTGATGTATTTTTCAAAGCTCAATAGTAGATATATTGAAAATTCATTATGTCTCTATGATCAAATCCTGCTACATTAAAATATTTGACAAAAAATTTGAGCTGTCATAAATCATATTCATTGCCTAATAGCACCAATCAAATGGGTGGTTATTATCAGTATAGTAATTATTGAGCAGTATAACATGACAGAAATGGTCTCATATAGTATGTCATATGTGCATGAATGAAATCGTGATATATCATACAGTCTGTGATACCAAGTATACCACTGCGTGAATTGTCAAAAGCCAAAATATCCTCCATCTTTAAAGTATGCCAAAACATTACCCATCTTTACAGTGGAAACTAATTTTAATAGCCTTCTTATAGAAAGATAGCTGAGGTGCTTCTTTTTCCTTGAGCTGACTCACTGCGTTTTTAATAATTTGATCACTAGGATGTGAAGAATCTCGAAAATGATTAGTGTATACCCATGTTGCTTTTGATGCATTCCGCTGGTTTTTGACTTTAATGATAACAGTCTCGCAATATTGGAGCACAGTTTTATATTATGGCAAAGTGTAACTAAGCAAATCATCTATTAAGTTATTCATGATCCAAATTTCCCCTTATCAGTTAAGTACTACATCAAAATCTTCATTTAGATAACGATCATTTTCAAAATTATGCAAACCATGGTTATTTAATCAAAGTGTGGAATTTTGTGGAATTTCACTTTTTCTATAAATGATATATCCACGGCACATTGGAAAAAAATTAAGAAATTCAGGAATATTTTTTGTTCTGTGAAGTTCCTTAGTATCTTAATTAGACATCAGAATGTAAAACATTTCAAAAGTTAGCGATTAAATACTTAAAATCAAAGCAAACGTAATTTAATTGATTTTATTAAACCAGTTTAGAAATAGATCTGGGAAGTGTAGCAAGTACCAAAAATAACAAATTTGAGATGAAGAATTTCTTTAATATATTGAAATAAGACTCGGAAGGAATAAAAAAATCGAATCTAACTGTCAAGGTTTACCTTCTTTTTACCTATTAATTTTTCAGAACGTTTACATTCAAAATAATTGCGTAATAATGTAATATTTTTCATATAATTGTATGGAAAAAAAAGGATTTTCCAATCTCGTATTTGCCTAGATTTCCGTTAACAGTAGAACTGAGTTTGATAATTTTAGACTATTAATTCTCAATCATTGTGTAATGGTTGAGAAATGTAGGTTCTTTTGCACAAAAAACAAGAATTAATTTAGGATAACAATGTAATTGAATTAACATGGGGAGCCATATTTTAAGAAACAATTAGCAGTAAGTCGATGCAAAATATTGTAAGATGATTCCTTATATTCATAAGGATTCTTGATTTTGAGAAGTAATTTCATGTGATTATATATTAAGTGAACTTCGAAGGCAACTCCAGTCTGAATTCAACGCACATCAATGAAACAACAGCGGTTAATACAGGTACACTAATGCGTAAAATGTATGGTATCTCTAAGATCTAGATACGGTAACTGTACGACCATCTTTTGAAATACTTCAGCAGAAACCAATTCATAATAATTGTGACAAAATGTCCATGTCTTAATCCTAGTTTTTGATGCTATAGCTTCCAGTATAGCGTATTTGACAATGTAGTTATAGATACACTTCAAATATTTACGTGAAAAATTCATTTTCTACCAAAAAGTTGTATTTTTCAACAATTTTACTCTACAATTACATTAATTCATTTTATAACCTACTCTTTAAAGAATACAAAGGAACTCACAAATTTAGAAACCAAATAACTAACTTTCTTTTCTTAGAAATATAAAATTTGTTTAGAAAAGGGAAAATTTCTTTTTAAATACAACCATAAGAATTTGGAGACAATATATAAGCATTTTAATTTCTTAAATTTTGCAAAATCAAATGTTTAGACCTAAATTTTACATAACACGAAAGCTTCCTTTTTTTTAAGGATTTGAGAGATAAAAGACCACAAAGGACTTTATAACAGATACTGTATATTATATATATTCATAGCAATTTTAAGACTTTCATCCATTGATAACACTTTTGAAGTGTGGTGATGTTAAACCAAGCGTATTATTGAGATTTAATTTGCTTGTTCATATGCTCAGGGATACTGCATGCGTTATGAGTTTAAATATTAGATTTTTCCTCGAACTACCAATAAATTCATTTTTCTGTATTCCTGTGTTTTAATTTTACTCATTTATTTACTTCACTTCTATTCAGAAAATTCAATCAATTATTCAATTTTTCAATTTTTTTTATTAAAATTTTTCGCATATTAACAGATATGTAGTCTTTTTTCTGATGATTTTTTTCTAACTATTAAGGTGAAAAATGTTTCTTCAAGCATTGAAATACAAACATTGGTTTTGATTTAACTTGTACACAGTGATTCACTTGAATAAATATACTTTCTAGTATCTTAAAAGGCATTAATGATATGACTCCTGTGATTTTTAAAAGTATTTTAATATCGCCCTATTGAATGTCAATTAAAATTAAAATGAAAATACAAAAAAGTCTAAAATGAATACATATTTAGTAATATTTAATAAGGAAAATATGTGAAATTATTTTTACATATAAGAGAAATATTATCTTAATATTTATTTTAAGAATAAATAAAGCCAATTCTTAAATTTTTCTTAACAGAAAAAATATTACTTTTTAATAAAACATTTTAAACATGAATAGAATTTATATTTTTTTTACTAAATGGTATTCAATTTTTAATTAATATATTTTAATTTCTGTCAATTATGAAATAAAATGCTTAGAATAACGTCATAAAATTAATGTTTTATCATTAATTGATGAAAACAATTTCTCTTTTACGTTATTTTGTGATATATTTGTTCACATAACAAATATTTTCCCTTTTACTTCTGCAAAAAATTACAAAATAATACAAATTTATAAAAATAAGAAAGTATTATAAAATAAGCAAAATCTCCTCTTATTTGACTTCTTCGAAAAAATAATGTATCAGTTAATCAGCAAAGAATCGCTTTTCTAAAACATTTCCATTAAAAAAAAAAACATGTTGTAGTTTTTTTTTGTGTGTGTGAAGTAGCTAGACTGATCAGTACAGTTTGTAAGTTTATTTAAATATAACCACAGAAAGTTTGGAGAAGTGGATGATACAGATATTATTTTAATTTTTGTTTTAATAATAAATATTCTAAACAAAATAAAAATGCTAAAATAATATTTTAGTTAAAGAAAGAAATTATTTAATTGATTAATAATTTTTAACTAACTATTTCCTATTATTAATTATTTTCACGGAATTTTTAGAATATCATATATGTATTTTTGTTAAATGGATGTGTATAAATAAAAGAGAGTTTTTTCATATAATTTAGTGATAAGCAATAGTATTTAGGGACGTAAGAAAAAATAATGGAACTTAGAATGTTATAAAACAAAACATTTATTATGTCATTGTACATAATTAAAACAATTACACAAAGACAATACTTAACAATGGCAAATAAGGCCTCATATTACCAGCACATTACAAATAATAACCAAAGTCATTTATGAGCCGGATGGTTAGCCTTCCATATCTCACGCCTCTTTTCCATTCCATCTATCACTATTTCTTGAATATTGAATATTTTGTAAGTTCACTCTATTGGGCTGTAGCGCCATCTCTTGTCAGTTGAGTTAATACAGATCTGTTACAGTAGTAGAATTATGGAAATCATTATCATATATGGTTAAGTTTTTTTAATCTTACAAAATATAACATTAATAAAAGAAAAAATATATCTATTGAATTGGATTATATGCATCCAAAATAGGATTATTGTATAAATAATCATTTCAATAGCAAACTTCTTTCATTATTATCTATTTACAAATGAAACATATGTGATAAATAAATTTCTAAAAGATTATAGTTTGTAAATATGTATTAATTTATTATAAATTTATCAATAGAATATCTTAGTTTCGCTATCTTCATTTTAGAAACTTAAATGTGTTTTGAAGCGTAAATTACAAACACGTTTTAATATATTTGATGTAAGTATTGATTATTCCATAAATATTTCTTTTTATTTGCAGCAGTATCAGGAGGAACTTATGCAAAAGGCTACTATCAAGGAAGTAAGTGAACATGCATATCTCTTAACATGTAATGAATAGAGATTAAATTTTAAGCAAAAATCATAAATAAACTACATAATTGTGTTTTCATATTTATGAATATAAACTGAATATTTTGTTTTCATGATTCTTCTCAAATAAAAACCATTTTACTACGTTTTTCTCAAAATAAAATCCTTAAATCATTGGTTATATGAAAAAATTTTAATTTCGTTATTTTATATACAAGATAAATATTTTTATTAATTTTAAAAAAAGAATTAGAATAATTAAAAGATGCAGAAAAAAGTCTGTTGTATCACTGAACCATTTAAATGTTTACATAAATGCGTAAAATCTTTACACATTCTGTGTACAATTTAACAATTAAAAGTGATTCTTAAGTAATTCATACTTATTTTCGTAGAATATCAGTCCTCAGTTCATTACTTGATTGACTGTTAAACCCTATAAAGGATTTTACGGAATTGGCCTTTTTAGATTGATTTTCTCTTTTCCACATTTTTCCCGAATGTTCGTAAAAATTGAAGTTTATATATCAGTTTAAGTGTTGATTATAGTCATGGTGTACAAATAGTTTTACAAAGTACCTCCACAAACATTACAAAAGAATCACTGAACATAAAGTTATGTGTGAAAAATATCTGCATATATAATAAAAATTTTAATTTTGTGTAATACTGAACATACACACATATGTGTGTGTTCGTGTGTTCAAGATTATTTTATTCTTATTAAATATCTATAAAATCTACATCTAATTAATTTTAAGTGAGAGGTGAGAAAAGTAAAAGATCTTAAAATTATTTCTTGGAGGAATTTTAATTACTTCCAATAATAAAAGTTAATTTATATATATATAAAAATTTATATAAGCAACTGATATTTTCAAAAAATATAAATCCAATCTTTCTGTAATTTTTATTTTTATTTTTATAATTAATTGATATTTCTAAGGAACATTGAAATATGACTTGTTATCTTCTTCAATTGCTCTTACATAATTATTTAAAAATTTCCTTGAAGAAGTTTTGTTTAATTAGTCCTTATGGTTGTCATTACAAATGCAAGTAACCAATATAAAAATGTTTTTTAAGTAATTACTTGTCTAATAAGTTCTAGATGTTTGGAAAAATATTTTTATACATAATATATCTATGAAAAACTGACTTATTTAAGGAAGGTTAAATAAATAATTATAATAGAATCATTTTTTTAATTTAACACAATTAAAAGGTTATGAAATCTCCATAAAAAAACTTATAAAAAATATATTTTAACATCTGTCCTCTAATCCTATAAGCCATCGTTAAAGTTTCTAATTAAATCTAATTTATTCAAACTAATTATTATTATATGCTTCTGACATTAATTAAGAATGTTTTCATGATATTATATTCATAGGTTTTTTTTAATTTGCCACAAAATTTTACTTTTTCTTTGCATAAAATTTCGGACATTTTAAAGTATAATTGTATTTTTTAATTAGTCTTCCTTCCTGCTCTTTTCAAGTGCAAATATTTCTGCATCATTTATAAATCAACGATATTAATGAACTATGTTTATGAAAAACATAGTTACCAAGCATTTCAATATATTTTAAACCTATTTCTTTTAAATGATATAATTTTCCATTATATGCTCGTAATTAATGCTTTTCTATAGGATGCTTTAACAGAAAATTAAAATATATATATGTATATATATATATATATATATATATATATATATATATATATATATATATATATATATATATATATATATATATATGTATATATATAAATATTTGTTTTTTTTAAGCAAGTCAAGTGTACATTTTTAATTGATAAAAATTAAACATTAGATATGTATTATATAATTACTTAATACTAATTAGGATAACATTTTGGAAAGTCAGATAGAAACAAACATCAGTATTATAGATATTAGTTTTAAATTTTATAATTTAATTTCACTTACATTTATCTGTTAAATTAATATTTAACTATAAATATTTAATCTATATCCAAATTTTTAAGACATATGGTTATAATACTAATTATTCTAAAATTAACACAAAAGTGCTATCTTCAGATAATTATAAAATTATCAGATATGTGTAAGTTGCGTGAAGGCAATATAAGTGTACATGAAGGCAATTATGAGATAAAAAAAATGCAGATATCGTGCTTAATGCAGATATCGTGCTTGATATCATAAGGAAATAAGAGTTTGAACTGATTCAGATACTGTAAATTTTCATAGCAAGTAATCATGTAATAAAATGAAGTCTATTGATATTTCACATTCTGTATAACCTATTAAGATATTTCTGCACACGTTCAGAGATCAAATTATTGTAGTTAAGTAGTCATAAATTAATCAATTACGATGAAATAAAGCTTAACTAATCGTACCTCTCCCTAACATTTTCTTTAATTTTTTTGCCTAAAACATACAATATAATTTCTTTTAAGCAATTATGCTACTTATAAATTACTTATAATTTCCTTTTTTAATCAATTAATATGTAATTGTTCAAAGGACTTTTAATCACGTTAGAATTAAACGCGGCTATTTTTAATTGAACATTTTTTATAATAAACTTAGCAATTAATTTTAATGAACTAAAATACATGTAAAATAATAATACATTAATAATCTAAAATAATGTTATTAATTTATTTTTATATTAATACAGGTAGTGGCAGCAGCAGTCATACGCAACACCAGGTGACAGATGAAAGATATACAAGTTCTAATTTAGGTAATTACTTAATTTTTTAAGTTTTCATTCCAATTCAGAAAATAATTAAGTACTATATATGCATTTTTAGCTCATATGAGGTTACTCATTTTTATTATAACAACGTATCTCATAAAATAATTATAAAAATTAAAATATATTATAATACATAATACATATTATTATACTCATAAAATAAATTATAAAAAAGATATATATATATCTTTTTTATGTATAAAAATAATGCATAAATTCAAATCACATTAATTTACTGCAATTTAAATATTCTATTCAATTAGCAATAAATTCTTAAAGAAAATATTTATTTACATTTGAATTATAATTTGTTTATATTTGAGTTACAATTTACTTACATTTGCAATGCATTGTTTTATCAAATTTCTTGATCACAAACCATTTTAGCTTTAAACTATAAATATTGATTCCTTGCTTATATATATATATATATATATATATATATATATATATATATATATATATATATATATATATATATATATATATATATATATATATATATATATATATATATATATATATATATATATATATATATATATATATATATATATATATATTTATAATATATACATATATATATATATATATATATATACATACATATATATATATTATATATATATATGTATATATATATAATTTTGAATAATAATATAACAATTCAAAACTGTGTCATCAGCATTTTAGTGAATAAGAAATAAAATTTTAAAATAATTTATATTTCCATCTGCATCATAATAAAATGAGATTTGAATAATTAAAACGAATTTTAAATAATAAATAATTATTAATAAAATGAGATTTTAATAATTATTAATAAAATGAGATATTTTAATAATTGTTTCATAAATTAAGAAGTTTTTTTACCAAAGTTAATTAAATGATTTTTAAACTCATTATGCTACGTAAAGTAATCATTTGAACTGTGCTCATACATGAATTCTAACTAAATCATAACTGACCAGAAGTCGATCATTAAATTTTTGAACAAGAAAAATTCCAAATTTATTTGGTTTATTGATATGTCCTGTTGAGATAATAAGGATAATAAAAATTATTTTACTTACTTAAAAATTAGAGCTAATTAAATTTTCTAGATGCCCCCAATTAAGATTGTTTATTTATGCATAAGTGATTTTTAAAATTTTTAGTGTTATCAAAAGGAAAATGACATCGGATTAGAAGTTGGTTAACAGAAAAGAAGTTCCTAATTCCATTACAGGCTGTCAAGTCTATTTAATAATGTTACTTGCATATTTAAAAATATATTTATTATTAAGTAATGATAAAAATATTTTTTTCCAGAAGATAGAATTTTAAAGTTGATAATTTGTGATGGTATAAATTATTTTAATGAATGAATTTAATTTCGCAATAGAAATTTAACAGCTTTGCTTTTGATGAACATTTCAATGGATCGTGCTTATTTATATAATGAAATTACATTGCATCCTTAAAAATTTTATTTTATGAGTTTTAAATTTTTCATTATAAATTTTCAGTACATGATTAAGTAAAACTATAGTAACCTATAAATTTCTTAAAATGTATGATGAAACAAATTAACATTTTAATGTTGTTTGTTGATGAACATCTCATTAAACATAAATGGTTGCATACTTTTTTTAAAAAATTTTCTCTTCATTTTGTGCAGTATTTTGTTCTCTTTGAATAGAATATGTTTGTACCCAAAATCAGTTATATCATTTTGTACCCAAAGAAAAATTATTCCTTTTTCTATATTTTAGACTTAATTAACTATTTTGGACTTTCTATTCACTAAGATAAGTATTGAGAATTTATATTATTTTAATTTCAGGTTCTTACGGAGGTTATGGTCAAGGTAAGACAAATATATCTATATTGCTCTATTTTAATAGATTATTGTTATAATTATAAATTATATCTTCTAGTTTATTTAATGTTACTTCACATGTCTTGGTATTTTACTTAATTCTTGAAAGCAGTTTGTTGATTTCATGATATAAAACAATTAATATAAAAGAGAAAATATTACTGAATTTTCAAGAAGATTTCAAACATTGTACTTTTTGTTTAAAAAACTACATTCAGTAAATATAGTTTATCTCTTCTATGGAATACACTTTATAAACTGCATTATATATATATTTATATTATTTCAAGTTCAAATTTGCATTTTGAAAACAACTACCTTTTCTATAGTTAATAAATTATTATTTTTCATGATTATGGTTACTAAAAACATAACAATTTTATTTTTTGACATTTATTATTATATCAAAAGTTGTGCTCATTTTTGTTATTTCTAATAATTATATTAAAAGAATTATATATTACTTTAAATAACTAAAATAAATACGATTTTAAAATTACAAACTAGAAATTAGTTTCTTTCAGTAAAAAATTTATGAATCATTTTTCCTGGTTTTTAATTTACTTAACTGGAATTGATTTACTTATTAACGTATTTCTTCTACTAAATTGTAGCAATATTTTAATTAATAGTGATTTCTAAATAACTTCTTCAATTTTTATCTTCAAAGATGAAGTTTAAAAGCATATTGTATTAAAATATGAAAAACGAATTATGAATATAAATTACAAATATTTGCAACAAGTTTAAGAAAATCATCACACATTTTTTATTTGCATTTCTCTTATAATATTTCTTAAAAACTAATAATTTTCTTTCAGGTAGAACAATTAATGCATACTATTCCAATATGTAAATAAATTTCAACAAATATTCCTAATAAAGCGCTTATTTAAAATAATGCATATAAAGTGTATTAAATATCCCGATTTAATTTTAAAAAATTAGTATCTTTGTATTAATCTTCATTAACTAAAAATATGTAATGTCAAGTTTGCAAATAATTTTTGAATTTTCACTATAAACATTATGAAAATGTAATAAAACCAGATGCAAAAGATTAATCAAACAGCATATTATAATTTACTTCATGATGAACATCCTTTAATAATATTCAATGTAGATATTAATAATAGTATATAAGAAATTAAATTCCCTCTATTCAAAGAGCATTAGAGTCCGTTCTACTTGTCTAAACAAAAAATATATATTGACAACAGACACTTCAAAAGTGTGCTTAATATTTTTGAAATAAAAATAGTCCGAAATTTACCCACCACTACCTTAATTACCACCGAGGGGTTGAAGGCTAATATTTTCAATTAATAAATGCAAATTACATACTTGATAAAACGCTGCTCTTGCCGGAATGGAATAAACATTCTAAAATGCCAATGTTGGTGAAGGGAGAGCGCTGTTAATAAAAGTGTATTATTTCATTGGCGAGAATGTAGCAGTAGCTATGACTATAGAATGCAGCAATAGTTTTGTCATCTGGGGTTACAAAGACATGGACAAATATTAGATCGAATTTTAGACAAATGTAATGAGATTTTAGCAAGCATAATAGTTAAACGTTCTGCAGGTAAAAAGAAGGAAAAGGAACAATGAACCGTTTTAGAGGATATTGCTACAACAGTCGTTGAAGCCAGCAGTAAATCGTTTCATAGAACAGTTCAGTACACAATTTTAAGCATATTTGATATGTCCTATACTACCATCTACCATATCTTGTTCAAAAATTGAAACTTCTACTTCCATAAAATTCAAATAATATATCAATCAGAACGGCGCCGCACGGAGATCCTCTAAACTTTTCCATCTACAATTTTTCACGAAGACTGGAGCTTCATGATTATAGGCTATGACATCTATTCAGTAGATCAATGATTCCAATTTCACTTTAATGAACACAGGTAAATATCCTCAATTATTATAACCTTCGGACTGAAATCCTCCACTTAGTGCACACCACACTATCGCATGATATGAAAGTAACCCGTTTGGGGTAAAGATTTATTGCTTCATTCTTTCCCTCGGACAATTTTTTTTTGAAGTGACTCATCAAGGACTTTCTATAAACGGGCTGTGGTATTTTTATATGTTAGAAAACTACGTAATTTCTACTCTTCTTTCACGAGGCTAGAAACTATGTTCATGTAAGATGGAGTTGCTTCAAAACACTAGTCCGAAATTGTTTAGTGGTACATTTATATGTGAACGGCTAACCATTTAATGCTTCTACTCAGTTTAAGCTCCGCAATAAACAGGTCCAAAGACTTGGGACTTCTAGTTATGGGATTTTTTAAGGACATCGTTTACTGAAAAATTTTGACAATTGTATCTGGTTTGAGAAACATTATTTATCACCATATTCATAATGTGAGTCGCAAATATTGACTCTCTCCGGTCAGTAGTAGAAAGTACTATTATCAGAATGAAGTGCGTTGTTCATCAAGTTCGTTCCCATACAGAATATCTTTAGAAAATTATTTAAAAAAATGCTTAATAATACCATTTAAAAGGATGTTTTTGTCCAATAATTTGGGAGTAAAATAGTGTAATTTTTTATTGAGTTAAACATTGTTATTTGCTTTCTTTTAGAGTAAATCTACTCTCCTCCATTGTTTGGAGATCTCAGCTTTTCCTTTCTTCACACGATATCTAGTGAGGATTATTTGAATTCATTGTTTTTATTTCCTAAATCTGGAATGCATTTTGGGAGTGTCTGCTGTCCAAATGCATTTCTGTTTGGAACTGTAGAACGGCCTTCAATGGTTATTTGAGTAAAGTTTTATTTCGATACAATATTCAAACTAAATGAAAACAGCGTAAACACTGCTACTAATTTAATGTAATTTTTCTTAGTAATTGTAATTTTTTCAAAAATATTCTTAATATTGTTACTTATCTATTTGTTTATTCTGATGTCAATAAAAATGTTATGCAGCATAATAAATTCTTAGAGAAATTTGTTTTAAAATGAAACTCTTCGTATTACAACTATTAAACAATTTTTACCTGTATATATAAATATATATATATATATATATATATATATATATATATATATATATATATATATATATATATATATATATATATATATATATATATATATATATATATATATATATATATATATATATATATATATGCATTTTTGCATACAATTTGTGGGAATTTATAATTTTTTAATTCATTTTTTATAGATCTGTGCCCGAAACTAACAATTCCTCGAAACGGGGGGAAACAATGTCAAATGAAGGATTATAAATGGTAATCAATTTAAATTGATAGAAAAAGAAATAAATGCATCTCATTGCCATATTTAAAAGTAATAAATAATTTTCCCTATAAGCTCTTTTTTCTTAATTATTAGGATACATAGTTACATGAAATTAGTAACTACATTTGATGTATGCAGGAATTTTATTATGAATTATTCCTGGCTTCTCAGAAATTTTGCATTTTGTATAATATATTTGTTGTCCACTTAAAATGCCTTGCAAATTAAACAATAGAAATTTAATGTGAATTTAAATGTGATGAAATTTTAAATTTTTCTGTACACATTTCATAAAAAAATGAATTTGTAAGCTACAATTTATTTATAGGAAATTTTAAATATTGTTATTGCTATTTTTATTGTTTACTCCAAACTTTTTTTATTTATTTTTTTAAGAAAAATAAAAAATTTTATTTTCTGTTAAATCATGCAAGATATTGCACGTCTTAAATGCATAATATTCGGTCAAATTTTAAATAGATTATTAAATAGAAAAAAAATTACAGCAAGTTAAAAGTTTATATTCTAAATTAAAAATTGTTATATATTTTTAAAACTTCATGATAATTTGTTATCATCTGTTAAAATCATTTTACGATGCTTTATTGTTTAAAAGTTATTAGATGAATAATAAATTACATGTGCATTAAATCTAAAACTTTAAAAGGCAACTATGAATTAAATCTGGCATTTAAATTAATTGCTCATACATAAGCATTCTAAAAAAATTATATTTTTGCAATTTTTAAAGAGCAGTGTCCATATAGATTGTGTCTCTGTTAACGCAATAATTATATAAAATCATATTTTTGCTTCAGTTTCAACTCAATAAGATTAAAATAATTCTCATATTTAATGTTTTCTGATGATATATTTTTTTATTCTTCAAAGTAACAGGAAAAATAAAGATAATTCTAAGTTTAATTTTGTCTGTTTCAAATTTACCTAATTAAATAAAGATCAATATTTTGTTAAAATTTCTAAGAAATATTCATTTTAGTTTAAAGAAACTATTACATCTATTTTTTCGATAAATTTAAATCCAAAAATGTCAATTTCTTTCAATTTTTTTTCATTTAATAAAGTATAGTTTTTAAATTGTCTTTTAAATATGATAATTTCTATTAAATTTATAAGTACATTAAGGTATACCTCAAAGACTTGATATTTTCCAAAAATTTATTAATGAAATTTTATTTATTCATTCCAAGGATTAATTCATGAATATTTTAGGACATGCACCATTTCTTGTATCAGTGGTTATCAATTTCCTGATGGGAGATCTCAATTAAATGTCACTTGCCCAATGTCAAGTGGAGTATGGTCTCCAACAGACACCTTTGAAGATTGCAAATGTAAGCCAAGTTATACTCATTCTCCTGTTAAATAATATTAATTTGAATGATTTAAGATATCTTATCAAGTAAACCGAAAATTTCATTAATTTATCTGAAAATATTAATCTGAAAATTGAAAATAATTTTATCATAAAAGTTATTTTGACATTTAATTCTCTATTTGAGTAAATTTTGTCATCCAATATAAACTTTTGTATTGTTCCATCATACCCAGTAAAGTTTAGATATATCTGGGGTTTTTGTGCTTCATTTTATTAATCTAGTAAATTAAATTTAGGGGTAGCATAATGTGATAAAAAAATATACATATACATATATATATATATATATATATATATATATATATATATATATATATATATATATATATATATATATATATATATATATATATATATATATATATATATATATATATATATATATATATATATATATATATATATATATATATATATATATATATATATATATATATATATATATATATATATATATATATATATATATATATATGTTATAATTATTTAATTCTTTATATATCATAAAATATAAACTTGCATTAATTCATTCAAGAAATTGTCACCTTGAAAATTAATCAAAAAATTATTTTAATGAGATATTTCTTAAAATTTCCTAAAACTTAATATTTTAAAATTTTTAAAGTAGTTTTTTAAATAAATAAAAATTTCTTCATCTGTTGATTTACTTAGCAAGAATTCTACTTTGATTACGAATGTATATGTTTTTTTCAGCTACATCAGGAAGCAGTTACGGTTACGGCAGCTATCAAGAGAGTAAGTGGGAAAAAATATTAATTTGAATGATCAAAAAATTATCAAAATATTGTATTGCTGAAAATAATGTTTAATTATTCATAATTAGGTTTTAGAATAAAATAGTGTAAACTTTTACATTATCTTCAAATTAAACTTCTAATAAATATTTAACATAATTAAAATAGCAAAGAAGAAGCAAGGACGAACATTATTTACTTAAAAAATATTGTAATACTTTAGTTTTTGTAAATTTTAATTTTGTTAAAATTTTCATATTTAATGATCATGATAATTTCTGCTTCTTCGACTAAAAAAGTCAGAAGTGGAAACTAAAATACATTGTAACAAATATTAAAAAAAAAGAAATTAGAATTGACTTTTTAGCTATCTAAATACTTTTATATATTTTAATTCTTTTGTATATAACTTAGAATTGAAAAATAATTTTTCATAAAAAGACAAAATAAATTAGCTAAGTCATAACATTCTGTAACTTTCTTTGTATAATTCTTTACAAAATTGAAATAGAATAATTTTCCTATAGTTAATATTTACACCAGATTAAAATAAATAATGGATGTTTTGTATTGTTAGAAAATACTGAAAATTAAATTCACAAATACACATAATATAGCTAGAGTAAACAACAAATTGCTTATTACAGATAACACCTATCAATTGCAGAATTAGACAATTAAAATAAAAAATTTTAGGCTTCATGTTTGTAAACTTATAGGAAAATATGCTGACTAATTTTCTAATCTTTGCTAATCATTTTTATTCTAACTTAAATCTTATAATTATAAATTTTTATCACCATTAATTCTATTAAGGTATAACAGCAATGAAAAAAAATGAATGTTAAACACGCTAAAACATTTTAAGTTTATTCAAAATTGTATTCCATTTTATAATAGTATTGTTACTTATAACATACTGCAAGAATACTCAAGTTGAAAATCATTTTAATTTTTTAATTTTAAATTCACCGTGTTTCACATTTAAAATCAAAGCCAGCAATATTTAAAATTTTTCAGTATGAAAAATAAATTCAATTCATTTTGCCTCTATACAGTTATTATTAACTTCGTTATAGTCTTATGAGATTTATAATTTTGGATTATATGATATCTTTAATACAGATACTTCTTTTCATTATTTATCGTAAATTAAGTATATTGTTTCTAAAAGGTTTCTTATGCAATAACTAGAAAGGAAATTACGCAGATGAAAACAAAATTGCCAATAAATATTTATTAATTCTCTTTTAGGAGTATATAAATATTTTAAATATAATCATTAATTTATTCCTTTCAAATGCTTCTGAACGTAACATCAATTTCTTTCATATTTAAGCATTAAACATTTATTTTAAGAAAATGTGAATTTAATTATAACATTACAAGTATTCAAAATATTATTTTTCTTGTTATAACATACAGTATGTTAATTCAATTATTTTATATTTCAGGCCATTACTCTGGTACTAACCAAGGTAATATAATAATTTTACAATTTCATAATTTTTTAAACTATACTCTTATCATCAATTTTACATTCTCTAAAATTAAAGTTCATTAATAATGTAAAGATAATACTTTTAAAAAAATATTCCGCAGATAAAGCAAAAATAATGAATTTTTCATTTTCAAAATATGATTTATTTCAAATTTTCTCATTTTATTCAAAATTTATAAATTTTAAGAGAAATTTAGGAAGTAATATTTATATTAAATCTCCGTAATAATTTTAGATAAATTTACAGATGACAAGCAACTGTAAATTTGATAGGAAATTTATTGTTTTTAACACAAACATATTGTTTTTTTTTTCACATATTTGATGAAGGTTATATTTGATTGGTGAAAATGTACTTTGGGTCCCCTGCTTGGCGCATTTTCATAAAGTCGCCAACTGGCGCGTTTTTGCGTTTTGTCTCGCGGAGTTGAATGCTCTGAGAGACACTACGCAAAAACGACGTTTCTATGGCAACGATACCGAAATCCGTGTTTTTAACGAATTTCACCGTTGGTATGGCAACAAAAACAAAAACAATGTTTTTTTTTAAGAATTGTATAACAAAAATGCATTAGAATATGGAGAAAAATTATCACATTTTTTCAATATTCTAGTGTATTTTTTGACACAAGGAGTGCATTTAGAATGAAACAGCCAGGGTTACCACGCTTGGCGCGACTATTGCCCATTTGGCGAGAAAGGGGTACCCAAACCACAGATTAACCTATTTGATTACACTACAAATTTTGTATATTATACTTTTCAAACTGCATACTAAGGGGTATGCAAATTTTCTTCACTGACATAACCTTTTCAAGAAACTGTAGACATATAATTTTATAAAAACGAGACAGTAAGGAACATGAAATTTTTATTTGTTGTTTTACTACACAAATATTTATCTATTGCTATATTTTACAAATACTACTTGCCATTCTTATTTTCAGATCTTTGCAAAAAGCTTAATTCACCAATGAATGGAAGAAAGTCTTGTAGCATGAGTGAAAATAAGTGGTATGTTTACTTTTAATCCTGAAAAAAAAATTATTAGAAATTCTGAATTAGTTTTCTTATTGTTTTTTTCTTAACATGATATATTATAATATTTTAGATCAAATTAGTTAATCGTCTAATTGTAAAGATGAGATTACATAACAAAATAAGAAAAACTGCAAGATCTCTGTATCACACATTAATATTAAGTCTATTCAATTTCTATTAATAAAATGCTTAATTTTTAACATTTAAAAAAATGGCATAAGTAAAACGATTATTTTTTTGATGATTAGATGAACATTTATTTCAAAAAAGATTCATTATGTTTTAATATAAAATTAGCTTATATTAAAAAGGTATTATATACGTTTGCTCTTTTCTTTCTTTGCAAGCGATTCGTAAAATAACTTCGTTTATTGATAGAATATTAATTAAATAATTATTTATTGAATGAAATTATTGTATATATGTGAAGTCATTTAATTACTAATATATAACAATTTCATCATATCTAATTTAATAATACGAAAATAGTTATGATTTGGCAATAATAATTTTAAGTAAATATTGGTGTTTTATCATATATTTCATTAAAAGGCAGTATCAAACATTTTTATCAGCTCTAGTTAATACATTTTGAAAAATTTTAAATACTTAATTTTCCTTTACAAATTTCAGTTGTTATTTAAATTAAATACAAATCTGTTTTAGATATTATGTAATTTGGTTATGATTGCTGTAATTTAATTTAAATTGAGTTTCAATGTAATTTTTAATCGTTCAGAAAATGTAACAGCATTTTTTACGCATTTCAACTTACTACTTGTAAGTGTATCAAATAACTAACAATAATATGTTATTTTATTTAAGCATTTTATGAAAATGTATTTATTTCACTAATCTTAAGAGCTAATCTTAAGAGTCACTCATCTTAAGAGCTAAGAGAGTTTTTATTTTTATTGTAAAAATCATAATTAAGTTTAGTTCTTGATACATATAATAATAATGCATTTTTAATTTAATTGCAAGTTATTTGAAAGTTATATTATGTAAATTTAAGTTAAGTTTTTGTTCAGTCATTCAATTTGCAAGAATCATCGTTAATAACGAATCTTAACATTATCAAGATTAAACACTGTGTTAAATTTCTTCCTTGTAGAATTTAAAATATATAATCAGTCTTTTATTTCTATTAATAATGACCAAAGTAAAAATCAAAAAATCTATTCAAAAATTGTTTATATAAAAATATTTTGTAATTCAAAACTTAAAAATGCGCATTAAATATTTTTGATATACAGTCACATGCTGCTTTTGAATGTATGTTTAGTTTTATAGATTGAAAATATATTAATATGGATTATTGTATGGGATACAAATGTTATAATAAATTTTTACATAGACTTGCAAAATTCATACTTTCAGTTTTGTGGCAAATTTGTATTATTTCATAACTTCTTTTATAATCATATATTTAAATTAACTTAATTTTTTGCAATTATTATGTCTATAAAATCAAACTTTTATTTCTACAAAGTTATAAGCAGTCCTAAAATTGATGCTCAAAATCTTAGGGAAAACTTTGAATTATAAATTAATTAATACACTTTCCAATGTAATTGTGTTAACCTCAATAATTGCAGTAAAATAATTAATATTCTGCTGTTAAACGGATTGCGTGCACATCTTCCCATTTGAGGATTTGTAGTAGTTCAGAATTTGTTTTAAGTCACATAGCATCATATTTTTAATAGTTAGAACAGTTACTTTCCATTATTGACGTGTCATAAAACACCTATATGAATTTGTCTATCAAAACTCTATTCATATGGATGTATACATAATAAGGAACTTAACAAAAACATATTGCTAAATAAATACCACAGATTATGAGCGTAGATTACTATAGTGAATTAAAATCCACTAATTATCCAAGTATTAACATATATAAGTGGATATATATAACATATATAAGTGGATAACATTAATATATAAATCCAAGTATTAACATATATAAGTGGAATTAAAATCCACTTATTTATGTTAATACTTTATAAAAATGTATATCTTTATAAATCAAAATATGATTTTGAATTCGATAAAACAAAGCCTAAACTCAAATATATAAGTAAAAGCAGCAAAATGTATTAAAAAATAAGAAAATTGGCTTAGTTTGTGGTCACTCTAAAGGGATTTCTGTGACATGAGAATTACTTAAAGTAGAAATATAACATTGAAATAAATTCCAAGCGTATATATATATATATATATATATATATATATATATATATATATATATATATATATATATATATATATATATATATATATATATACATATATATAATATATATACATATATATATATTATATATATATAATATATATACATTATATGTGTGTGTGTGTGTGTGTGTGTGTGTGTGTGTGTGTGTGTGTGTGTGTGTGTGTGTGTGTGTGTGTGTGTGTGTGTGTGTGTGTGTGTGTGTGTGTGTGTGTGTGTGTGTGTGTGTGTGTGTGTGTGTGTGTGTGTGTGTGTGTGTGTGTGTGTACAGAAAGAAAGGCAGTGGTATTATACTTCAATTTAAAATTCGACAGGCAAATTCAATGATTTTAACATAAAAATGTAATAGATAAAAAATTTGAAACATAAACATTTTAATTCTGGTTGAAATACACAAAAAATAATATTTAACACATCTGCGGAAAAACCCAGTTAATTTCAAGTTCATTTTCGGCACAAAAAAGCTAATTTGGTCAGGATCTATTATTTAAGTTGAATTCGAACCTTTATAAATATCCACGTGTAAGCTGAGAATCGTACTTATAAATATTAAGCCTAAAACCAGAGCAGAATCTCTAAAATATAAGTTTTACTAAGAAACAAAATTAATCTTTTAAATTTCTTGAGTAAACTAAAGTATGAATATTTACATTTCATTTTGACAGTAAATTCTAAATGACAATACTGTAATGCAGCATTCACAAACGGATTCCTTTACAACCTTAATGAATGTTCTAAAATGATTCATATAATGTGTAAATTAATAAAATTAATTACCTAATATGAGTTTATTAATTTTGTTTGCAATGTTTGTTAAAATCAATTATATGTATGTAGGACATGTACTGCATCTTGCATGACAGGCTATCTGTTTCCTGACGGAACTACGCAAATAAATGTTACTTGTTACCGCAACATTGGTGCTTGGTCTCCAGTTGACATGTTTGAAGATTGTAGTTGTAAGTAAAATTTCTGCAATATTAAATTATAAATTGTTAAACGTAATTTATCGTTAGTGAAGTCTCCTAAATCATTTAATAAAACTTTAAAAAAAATTTCAATGTATATTTTAAGGAGCTAAAAATTTATACATAAATTCAAATAAGTTTAGGGAAAATTTAATTACAATGAAAATTATAAAAAACATAAATAAAGATTCATGAAAATATATTTAATTATAAAAATCTATTAGGTTATTATAATCTTACTTTCTTTATCTTTCTTTAACTGTTTCTTATTAGTACTTTATTTTCTTTGAACCAAATTGGGCTTGGACATATGATAAAACTCAATATATGTTTCAATTTAGAGATATTTATAAATATGTTTAATAGATTATATTTTCCTCTAATGATTATTAAGATTAAATCTCTCTTTTTATCTTTGAAGTCTAACTAGGGAATATGAAGAAAAATAAAACAGTTCAAAGATGTTATGATTTATTCAAGTTAACATTTTGCTTATCTATGAGAAACCAACTGTTCAATAAACATATTTATCTTTAAAGCTCAATTGCAGTTGAGATTTAACAGTATTAATCAGTAATATAACGAAGTAATATACAGTAAGTAAAATAATGAAAAATATTGATTTTATTTGCGCTGAACGAAGTCAATGATATTTACTAATCTAACTTTAAAATACCAACATTATAATCATTCAAGTTTTGTATACATACTTCTGTGATCAAGGTAAAACGAAATTGCCATAAATGTTGCTTAATGCTGAAATAAAGTAAATACAGGCTATAATTTATAATATCAAATGAAGAGAGAGAGAGAGATGTACACAATTCTTTCCTAAATTAAAAAAATATATATAACGCATAAGTTGATGAAATTTCATGATTAATTATAACATTTTATGATAAAATTATTTTGAATATCTTGAATTTAAGTTACTTCCTCGATTATCTTTCTTAAATGAAAATAAGAGTTTGAAAATTAAATATTTTTTATGGAACATAATTATTCCAAAATAAAATGGATCGATAAATTGATTAAATAAAAAGTCATTTATATACACGTTTCCTAGTTAACTTCTGAGCTTATAATTCTACTCTTCATAATATTCAGCTATAAATATTTCATTTATATTTCAGCGACATCTGGAAGTTATACTGGAGGAGGCTCTAGCTATTATCAAGAAAGTGAGTTCTTAATATATATAACTTATATTTTCAAATTTATATATATATATATATATATATATATATATATATATATATATATATATATATATATATATATATATATATATATATATATTTATATATGTATATTTATATATATATATATATATATATATATATATTTATATATATATTTATATATATATATATATATATATATATATATATATATATATATATATATATATATATATATATATATATATATATATATATATATATATATATATATATATATATATATATATATATATATATATAATAAGGAATATTTTAGATCAGATCCAACATTGTAAATTAACTCAATTATATAATTATATTTCACTGAAAGTTATAATCAAATATTAGAAAAAATTATAAATTTAAACTTTATTAATACCTTTCTTTCCATGATAAAAATAACAAACGGATGAACAATAAATCATACTAACATATTTATTTTCATCGTGTTAAGATAAGGTTTTAATTTTATTTTAAAAAATTCGATTCTTTTATTTATAAGTAAAAACAGGAATAGTTCCTCTTTGTTTCATGGTCGTAGGTTCATTATAAGTGATTTGTTAATTAATTAAAAAAGAATTTCAAAATTCAATATGTTTCTCCTATTTATTTGCAAATGGTTTCAAACTGTTACATTTGAAGAAATATTTGTATAGTTTTATTTTACAATGTACTTTAATACTAAATAAATTTAGTTACTAAATTCTAGAAAATTATAATTACAAAATTTTTAAATTGCAATTAAACATAAATAATGTATGATACTAACCAAAAATTCAGTTATTTTTTAACTAAAAAAGTGAAGAAATAGTGAAAACTTTGTAATAAATATTTGGAATATAATTAATTGAATAATTTCGTAAGGATTAAATGTTTGTAAGGAAATTTTTTAACTTAGACACTTACTCATCTTTATGATCCTTACACACACACACACAGATATATATCTATATATATATATCTATATATATATATATATATATATATATATATATATATATATATATATAAGTGAATTTTTAATATGTATATATATACATATTAAAAATTCACTTATAGTGTAATTGAGCGTCTAATCTTGTTTTATGTATTAATAAGTAAATCGCTAATTATCAATCAACGGGAATGAATTATAACTAATAAAATGAACCAATCTTCTATGTACTACATTTCCTGAAAGAGTAATTTCATATAAAAGCATAATTGCTAGTGTATGTAACAATTATTAAATAATAAATGAAATATATTGTACCCTTTTATATCTCACAATTACATGTAAATTAAAATAAAATTTAAGCTTTTTTTATCTTGCAGCATCAGGAGGAAGTTATAATAGTTATGGACAAAGTAAGATTCAATTTTAATTCATAATGTTTTTTAAAAATGTAATTAAAATCTTAGTCTTGCAATATCTAAATCATTTTGAAAATGATCAATTACTTTTATCTTATGAATTTTTAGGTAGTGGCCATGGCATTTACAATCAAAATAAGTAGAATATTAAACAAATTTTATTAACAAATTTTATTAATTTATAATGCTGTGTTAGTTTAAAAGAGTTATAATAGGTTTGAAAGACGTTGAAGTAGAACTGCTAGTCCTCAATTAATGCTATAATTTTAATGTTGAATTGTTTCACATTATATATAAGTTTTTGTTACTTTAATCCATAAGCCATATCATATGGCAAGCAATGTAATGGAAATGATGTTTTTCTGTTCTTATTTAAACACACCCAAATCAAATGTAGAAATAAGAAAAAATGAAACAAAATAAAATACTATTACAAAATAATCATAAATATGACTACTAAAGAGAACAAAATTAAGTTTCTTCATAAATATTTGCAATTAAAGAAATAATTGATAGAGTTTGAAAATTACTAATCTGGATGATGTAATTTTAATGTTTGACATATTTTTGTATCATGTGTAGGCAATGAAAAAGATTTTTAGGTTGAATAGTTTTCAAGAAACTATTTTAAAGAAAATTTACCTATAGGAATTAACAATATGAATGTTATATATAGAAACAATTTCGTCAGAAAATGGAGACAAATTTTTAAAAAAATATATTTCAATAAATATTTTAGTAATTTTTGATTGTCAACTTATGATGTATATATTTTTATAATTGAATGATTTTTCATTTAATTTATACACATTCTTAAGTCTATATTTGATTACAGGAAAACGAAGAGTGAAGTTATTAAAAAATTCTTATATAAGTAAATTTTATTCAGATTATAATTATTTAAACAAATGCAAAATCAGTAGATAGACTTGCTTATAAAAATAGCCTATGGAAGTTAGAAAAATTGACTAATATAATACAATGACTGTGTATATATAAAGACAAATGTAAACAAAAAATCAAAAGAATGACAGTAAATATGCATACAAACTTATCAAAATTGAAAGCTTGGTTCAAAAAAAATCTATCCAAATATTAACAAAAATAAGAAATAAATTGAATTATTACTAAAATTAAAAATTATTTAAATAAAAAATTAACCAATTATTAAAATGTTTTAATTTTCAATACCCAGCAACTAGGGATTTTAGCTTTTACTTTTAGAAAGATCAGCAGTGAAGTTACGCTTATATTATGGATCATCCAGCAGGCGTGTCATCGTGGCACATTAAAGGGGTTCGTTCTTAATTAGAAGTCAAGACAAAGCAGAATCCCAAAGACTTGTCATCCTACCCCAGGACATGCCAAGTCTATGGTTTTCTGATGTGAATTTCCCTTGAATGATTTCTTGACATGAATTTCTTAATGTGAATTTTGAATGATGTACTTCACAATGCCCCTGATGTGAATTTCATATCGGAGACATTGTGATCACGTTATATTTAACGTGCTGCAGCCACTATTAGTGAACATGACTAACCTGCTGGGGATGAAAGCTCATTATTTTTCTATTATAAGAACGACACTAACCAACAAGGCCACCAAAGTCAATAGTTGTTAAAATATCTCTCTCGAGTTCATAAATTCCTACTTAGATACATTTTTTCTTTTTTACAATATTCGCATGCTTTCGAATAAATGTTTTACTACAAAATGTATTATACATTTATTTGTCATTACATATGGTGTACATCTTTTCACACAGATGCAGCTCACAAATTATGTAAAGATATAAGGAAACCAAATAATGGAATGATTCACTGCACAGGAAATGACATACAAAAGTAAGAAAAATTACAAGACATAATAAACATAAATTTTATTTAATAAAATTTTTAATTAACTAACATCATTTTCAAATTTGGCTTTAAAGTTCTGTAAAATGTGTTGGCTTTAAATTTATGCAAATAGCTAACCGTATGTTATTTGGTTTACGCTCTTTAATTAACTTTCATCATATTCGAATACTCTGAGTATAGTAATCATTTTAATCAATTATTGACTTATGATCAAAAGAATAATTTTATTTTACACTTGGCAATAAATCTAGAAAATGTGATCACAAACAGGTATTAATTGTTAAAATATCATATTTTTTTTTTAAAATGCGGAAAAATTGTTTCCGTATTTAATCATTTCGCTACTTATAAATTTAAAAAATATTATAAAATCATGTTCCATAGTAATATAAAATTCATAGTATGTTATAACAATGATAACTATGATAAAAAAAAATCTCCGTTAATTATTATAATGAATCATAATAATTAGTCATGGTAATAAAAGGAATAGGTCTAATAGGTATTTTGCTTACAAATAGATATAATTTCATGAATTTCGATTCCTTTCACATGCAAAAATTTGTTGTCAATAAATTTAACACAGTAAAGATAATAATGCATGAGCTTAAATGTAAAAACTAATTTACAATAGCCACTCTTAAGACTTTTATTGTTCAATATGATAAAAATAATTACTAAACATTTTAACAAACAAGTTTAAAAGTACTTAGAAATATTCTAGATCATTTTAGTTAAATTTGCATTTAAAAATTATTGTAAATACTAGGGATTTCTTGAGAGGTCATAAATTCCACTGCTTAAACTATTCCAGTGATATGGATCCTAGATTGCTTCATTAAAATGTATGAAACTTGTATTCCCATTACCTTCGTTACGTATTGTTGCCACAGTTTGAAGAACTTGTAAATTATAAAATTTGTTTTAATAAATAATTTTCAAGTTATTTATATGAATATTATATTTATATATACAATATTCCTGCATTGTAATAATTACTTAAATTATGTACTATTTAATAAATAAAGTAATATAACCACATTTTAATAAAATTCTTATTTAATTGAAGAAAACATTCCATTTTAAGTAACTTTTATAATAAACAGATTTTAATGATTTAATTTTCACACTTGAGTAATATTATTATAATTTTTAATAAATTACTTGCTAAGACACGTGTAATTTTAGAATCCTTTCAGGAACAATATATAATAATGATACTTTTCAAACAAAAGGAAAAACCATTAAATCACGGTATAAGTATAAATTGTTCTAATGTCACGATATTCGTATCATTAATAGCGGCGTTAAAATAGCATTTTAAAATATATTAATTAATCTACATAGAACTATCAACTTATATTCCATTTTTCAAAACCTTTGTTTCAGAACTTGTCAGGTAACATGCATCCCCGGTTATGAGTTTTCTGATAGACTTCGACAAGTAAATGCTATTTGTTATGAAAGAGATGGTCGATGGTCACCTCGAGATGATTTCGGAGATTGTCAGTGTAAGTACTTTAATATAATACAGTTGTTTAAATTAACCCATAGAATATGAGCTGGGTGCGATGATTTTCATGCATTCAGTATTTATACAAATTAGTTGTAAAAATATAAGTTTTTAAAAACTATGATTTAGGATAGGAATAACGTATGCTTAAGAGGTTTTATTAATCAAACATGTATTATATTTGCAAATATAATATATAAGTTAAAATGTTTTCTCATTTCTAATTTCATAAACATACTGGTGCTTATTGAAGGGTATAATTAAAGTATTTGTTGTATAGATTCGTTAATTTTGAATCGTGAAACGTTTTCATAGTAATATAAGATACTTAGTGATAAAAATGGCTTCTTTTTTAATGCATTTCATGATTAATAATTACTTTAAATTAATGATTGATCTACTTTTCAAAACGTGGCATTTTATAATTTTTACTGTAAAAGTACGTTATACATATGTGGGTATGTATTTATTTATAAAATATTATTGTCCCCAAGTACTAAAAAACGCATTATAATAAATACATGGATCTTACAAATAGATTGGGATAAGCACCAATTAGATTTTGCAACATTTTTGTTTTCCTTACTTTATTTACTAACCTCAAATAGATTATAACATCAAAACACTTACATATACAGTAAACTGTGTCAACATAACTAACTGTGACAACATAGCTTTTTTCAGTCATAAAAAGGTTTAATGGCTATATGATTGTTTGACTGAATTTCCTTTAAAGAAGTAATAAAAACTGATTGCGTAAACGTCTTAAATCACACACACACACACACAATTCTATATAAAATAAGTGTCTTTAAATGGATTTATGTGTATGTGGTGTTAATCTAGTCAAAGTAATATTTATCATAATGGTTTCAAAAAACCAATTTTTATTTTTTTCCACTCACCGTGAAAGAAACATTAAAGATATATAAAGATTATTTATGAATTTTAAAATAAAATATACTCGTATTTCAACTGTGCTGTTAATAAACTAGTAAATAAATGTATTTTTGTGATTATTTTAAAAGCTGAAATAAAATATTTTTAAGAGTTCGTTTCCAATAAAATGTCATTACAAAATTTTCAAACCTGAATAGAAGACTAGACAGAAATCAGTAAAACGGAAGTGTAGGAATTAGATATTATAAAATTAAAATTCCTTATCTATAATTAAAATCAGTCACCGCTAACATAAAGATGTATAACGAAATCCTTTCATATTATTATTTCCACAAATATTAAATAACAATTAATAAATATATCAAATTACAATAATAATTTATCATAATTTTGCATATTATTGTCTTCACAAATATGTAATCATTTGCCTCTTAAATTCTGAAACCCACGGTAAACAATATGATTAAGAATAACTTACAAACAAATGCCATATAAATGTAGTTTTAAAGCAATGGACTACCCGAGAACAGAAATATTGAATACTTGAATTTTCTGTAAAAAATATTGTCACTAGAGCTTTTGTACAAGATTTCAAAAAAGAGAATAGCTCCACACCTTATGTTATAGCTGAGGAGGGTTTTCAGTATAAAAGCAGAAATATAATCTAAATAACACGGAATCTAAATATTTTGCAATGTGCATAGTAACTCTTAATTCCTGTTTTATGTCTCTGAAAACTTCTTAGTGATCAGAAATATCACTGCGAACCATTGAACAACATTTTACTAAATTTAGCTTAAGAAAAAGGGAGAATATTCGTACAATCAGCCAGGAGCTTCTGTTGCTGTATGAAGCTAGTTTATACGTGTTTTAAATCACACAGATAATCATCTGCTTTTTCATTTCAATTAGATTCAAAAATATAACCGTAAAAAATGATGTAGTATTTTAAACTTTATTTTTAAATTAAAACTTCTGCCTTATAAAAAAATAACTACGTCTGCTAAGATAGTCATAAAAAGTAACTTCAATTTAATTAAGATTTCGTAGAATTATATATTTTCTAATTCGATTTATTCATGTATATTTCAGTAATTCAGAAGTTAGTAAATGCATACTTTAAATTTACGTGTATGAAATTATGTGGAAATCTGTTATATTATGCGTCAGAGATGGGGCGATATAAAACAGAAATAATATGATAATCTGTATATGTTGTAATATATTTTTCAACATAGTATGCACTTTGAAATATGATTTTATATTCATTTTTGTAGTACTGTGTAATCCACCTTGTGAAAATGGAGGAACTTGTCTACCACTCAATCAGTGTGAATGTACTGATAATTACAGAGGTATTCGATGCCAGTATGGTAAGTAACAATACCGAAATTCTTAAATTATTAACTTATTTGCCAGAAAAGTGCTATACTTTATATATATATAATAGGACTATATTATGTGTATATATATATATATATATATATATATATATTATATATATATATATATATATATATATATATATATATATGTATATTTATATATATATATATATATATATATATGTATATATATATATATGTATATATACATAATATAGTCCTTGTTTCGTAGACGTTGCAATTGATTTAATAAAAAATTATTTAAATTTCTTATAATACAGACATGAACTGATACATCCACTATAATACATGATTAATTCTTCATTGCTGTATATTAATAATATGATATGTTATATGGCTATGTCTTGAAATACAGCATATGAAGCGATCAGTATTCCAGCCAATTCTGAGTATACATTTATGAGAAAATGTCATTTTTTCCTATAACTTTCTCGTATATTTTTATTCGTGCATTTAAAAAAATGTTGCTAATGTAAAGTTAAGAATTTAGAACTTTACCTCAACCAACAACAATTATTATTTAAAAAAGTACGAATCTTTATTTACTAGAATAAAAATCCATTGAATCAGCTTCATATATTAATTGTTTTTGTTTAATTTTTCATATACATTTTTATTTACATTAAAACATATAGCATGATAGCATGCCCTTCTCACTAATCAACAAACCACTCAAACTTTATAGCAGAATATCCTTTCAAGACAAAAGAAAATATCAAGATATGGGAGACATTTTGTCGCCAAAATCTTACTTACTTGTCTTGCAAAATCTAAAACTGTAACTCTCTTACATAAACGAGGATAATAAATTAAGAGAGGAACTCTCTGAATTCTATATGTCAACAATCAGTCAGATCATTGTCATTTCAAATGATGGATGACATTACGATGATTAATATATTTAAACGGTAATGGATCTTCTATTTAGGAAGACGTGGTTCTCACTCCATTCTGATTCAGTTTATTAAGAGTATAACAAAGAACAAGTCATGCTTAGCTGTAAACAATAATGTGACTGAAGTAAATTTATAAATCTATTTGTTTGAGAGGTGTTTCACTGTTAGTAGATGCAGAATGTAAGCGATTTAATATTTATTACAAAATCGTGTGATACATTAAACAAAAATTTTGTTTTCCGTTATGTTCAAAATTTATCAATCATTTTGATTAAACTGATATGTTAATGATATTATTTAAAATCTTAATTAATGCACATGAACACAGTTGCATTTTTATAAAATTATATGCAGATTCATCTACAATGTTTAAGAAATGCTCTCACACACAACAGAAGAATGTGAATGCTCTCTAGAAAAATAGTATTTTCGTACAATTTTTTTCTGTTTATAATTGTTCTCATTCCACTCCTGTCTTTGTTATTTGAAGATTATAAGTCCTGCCAAATCTCAATACATGGAAATCTTTTATTTGTATTTTTATATTTTGTAAGTTTACACACTATTCTTGACCTCACATATGTCTTTACTTTTCGGTAAATTGTGATATGATTGAAATGTTGATCAATGCTTGCAATTTGTAATATTCATTATCAGACATATCCAATAATCCATTCTTTGATTACAAAAACACATGAGTTTAGCATAACTGCATCTTTGATGTGCAAAAATCAGATTAATATATATATATATATATATATACATATATACATAACAATTAAGGGAAAATTTTGATTTTTGAAGTCTTAAATGCAATAATAATTAAAAGGTGTCTGGCCATTCAAAAAACAAAAATATAAATAAATATTTAATGGATTTCGGTTAATTAGGTTATATTTTTATATTAAGTTATATTTTAATACTGAAATTTAAAGATGATATTTGAATTATTTAGTTTTTTTATTTCCATTATTAAAAAATAAAATTTAATAATAATTTTGTGATTTAAAGTACATACATTTTACTTCAAAGTAAATAATTATGATCTAAGAAAAATTTTATGGCTTGGAATAATAATTTTACCTAATAACATAATTATTTTTTAAAGATTAATTTTTTATGTTAAGCATCTTTCACACACTGAGTTTTATATTTTGATTGCTTATCAAGTTAATGATGCATAACTCCTTTATTCCAAAATTAAAATTATAAATATTAAATTAAAAAATTCCCAAATTGTACTTTTAATAATTATAGAAATTTCTTTTTACTAGAATTAAATACTAATATAATTAAATTTATTTTTGAGAAATTTTAAAACGAAGTTAATAGTCTTATCCTAATTTGCAAAAAATTCAACATTTAATTTTACGAAATAATTTCAACGAAACTAAGACGACTACAAATGATTTATAAAAATAGTAAATTAATTAAAAATTCCAAATTTTTTTCGAAATTTACTTATAATTTTATCATTTTTGGCTTATTTGTGCTTTTATTTCAAGCTGATGAATATGCTATAATACAATGGCAGTAATTAATTACGTTTACCAATTTTTGAAATTTGCATATAAATGAGTAATCTCTTTCTCTCTCATCTTTTTAAAATAAATGCTTTACAAAGTATTAATTTTAAACTATTATTTCCCAAGAAAAAAATAGGTTAGCACCTACTAAACAACCAAGTATCTATATGTATATATATATCTATATTATTACATTTTCCAGTTTTATTTATTTAAAAAAAATTATTTCTATAATAAAACTTTAGTTATCTGATTTCAATGATCCTCAAATTGAATTATTTTGAATGTCAATGATCTTTTATTTAGTCCTATCTGCATTTATAAGTAAAAAAATTAATGTGGTTTATTTATTTTTAATGATTTTATAGCATTATAAATATTATTTAATGAGGCTAAATTAAATACTTACTAATGCAATATTACTGTTATTTAAATAAATATATGGGATCATTTTTTTTAATTTTTCATAACTTATAAAATTCTATAATTCAGGAAATTTATAAGTTCATTCGATTTATATAGATTTATTGCTCCTATTTTACAAAAAAATTGTCTAATGCACCAAATAATGTATGACATTCCGAAATATGTGCAACGGATGAACAATTAATGCAGCTGATGAAAGTTGCTTTTTGATTCTCTCTTCTGTCCAAAGTATGAATGACACATCATTTTTAATTTTATTTTTCAAAAATTATAAAAAATTATTTAAGTATATGTGGCATTTGGAATAAATCTACCTTTGCAAGTCTTTATAATCCTCTTATAATTCATGATATATTTTTGCTCATTCTGGTGTAGGGTTTATACCATATTTTAAAACATGATACCCTAAAATGATAATCTCAGATTTCAGGAAATAGCATTTTCCTACATTGATAGTCAATCTTGTATCCTGCAATTGAAGTAATACTTCATGCAAATGCTTTGAATGCTAATCTTCGTTTTTTAATACTATTAGAAGATGATCAAAATATGAAAAACAGAATTTTTAACCTTGTAATATGTATAAATCTTTTGAAGGTTTGCGTTGCATTGCGAAATTCAAATCCTATCTAGATGAATTGAAGTGTACCATATGGTATAAAAATAGCCATTTTTCAAAGCTATTAAATTCTATACATATTTGATTGTATACACACACGAAATCAAATTTAGGAGAATATTTTGATGGTGATGGTCTAAATATGCCCCTTTTGGATCACAAATTCTGCTGTGGCAGTTCTTAGATTATCTGTTGATAATAGCCTTGATTTTGAAACTACGGGTAGACCAAATGTAACAATAAGATGAAACCCACTATGCTTAACACCTGTAATCCCTGTTCATTCTGTGGCAATGTATATATATGGTCGTTTAAAAGATTAACATTTCTTGCATCATTTGAACTAGATGACAAGTTAGTAAGAACAGTGGGAGCAGAATTAACCGTTATACAAAAAAAATTTAATGATTTATTGAGATGAGTCTCTTTTGTTTTACATCAGCCGAAAGTCCAAATTCTGTAAGAAAATCAGCACCTAATAGGGCTTTTAAAGCACCAGCCATTAATAAAGCCCAAAAATTCTTTTTCCTCAAACTAATGTTAAATGATCCATTCAATACGTGCTTAAGGGAGATTAATTTACCACAAACAACAAAAAATTAATGTGGATTTTTTTGTTTTGAAGTAGTATATGAAATAGATATATCAGCTTCTGTATCGATCAAATATTGTCATTTACATGAGTGATCATAAATAAATAGGTTGTTAAAATTTTGGTCGACATCATTATTCACCCCTAATAATTGGCTTACTATTTTTTTTGACGGCTATTATATTCAATATAATTGCATTGTTTCAAATACTTTGTTGATTTTTATCAATGTTGAGGTTTATTATACTAAGTTTCGCCGAAATAGTATACATATGGCTATAACTATGACTTTCTAAATACTTTCAACCATTCATGCAAGCTTCTCTGAGGACACGAAACTAAAAGTGGTGTTAACCTCAGTTAAAAGTGTGGTTTCAACCTCACATTATAATTTTTTAACTGAACTTTAAGCTATGTAAATTATATGTCATACTAAAGGTCGTGGTTTAACACCAATATTATCAATTTGTTTATCTAAATTGGTATTTACATCTGAACCACAATCAAGCTTCTCTTTAGAGTCGTCGTTACTCATATTACAGCTGCCGCTTTCAATTTGCTCTCCATAATTTTAATCACGTTTACAGTTAAAAGTTTTGGATTATTCTGATTACTTACAGAGATATTACAATAGAAGTAAATCATATTTTTTGGTGATTGAACAGAAAAATTAACTCTGTATAACTTATTTAAAAAAAAACTTACAAAAAACGTATATATAATGTAAAGAATGAAACAGAAAAACAATCTACGTGTGAAATAAATAGAACAACAAGAATTCAAACGATAAATTAAGTAGTTCTCTACTAAATGATAAAATTTTGACTTAAGCAACAACTTTTACTAAAACGACATCTATTAGTTACAAGGTAATATGTTTGTAATGCAGGAAGTTTGCTAGTTCAAAATTATCATTACTCTAAATTAACAATAACTTTATTTAGATACCAATCAAAGTTTTGAACAAACTTAATGAATTTACAAATTTAGAAATCAAAATGAAATTCCCTGCATCTCATGAAAAGTTTCGATTTTGAGATTAAAATTAATAAACAGTTTCAATAAATAGATGGAAATCAACTTTCATGACAAATTATAATTTTCCATTCTATCTGTTGACCAATCTGTACAAGAGGACAAGTGCAAGGACACTTATTTGCAGGGAGGAATCAGCATCCAGAGGGCGAACTTCCAATAATGAACAAAATGTGTCAGAGATATCAACTAGTGTTGGCAGACCTATTTATTTTTCTTATCGATGTGCTCTTTTAGCAACTCTGTGGAGGGAGTGTACAGCAAACTGCTGTATCAATTCGATATTAAGACAACTGAAATAGAAAACTGTATTGCTAGTTTAAGAAATAAATCTTCAAGGCAGTTCTGTAGATTGATTATCTGAACACATCCATGAGCAGTTAATCTACGCATTTGTCCTTCCGGGATTGGTTGATTGTGCTCCGCATGCACAATATACACCTTAAAATATTAAACACTTACATGGAAAAATTAAACTATGATATAATTGTGAATAGATTTATTAATACTTTAAAAAACTAGTTCCAGGTAATAACTTCCTAGTTAATGAAAGTTGAACTAAAAAATTTCAAATTTTTTTAATACGAATATTTAAATGCAGCGATATATTAAGCAAAAAAATATTGTATGAAATAAAAAACTTCACTGCAAATAATAAGCCTCTTAAGATTGACTTAAATGAAACTTTTATAATAATGAATAAAAAATCTGTATAAAGAATTCCTTCTTTTAATATAATGTGTTTAATCGTTAAATAAAAATAGTTTATTGAAGTGGATTTCCAATGTATTTTCCCTCTTTAATTTATAGCAGTTTCTCTTTGCGACTTCAGCCGTTTATCTAGAGGTAGCCTCCTCACTGCGGATTGTGAGCATTTATCCGAGTACACAGAATGTCATGTATCTTGTCCACCAGGATCTACATTTGACCCTCCTTCAACATCCCTATTTAGATGTACCGTCGATGGATTATGGAATCCCCCGTTTGCCCCAACATGTACACAGGAAGAAAGTATGACTGCTCCTTTAATTTTATGTACATTAATTGTTTAACAATTTGTATTTTTGACAAAGATATGTTATAACTATAAGTAACGAGAACAATTTGTTATATTAATCCTCAAAACTTTCATTGAATTAATCCTCAATTTACAAAAAATGAAATTCAAAAAAACTATAAATGTTTTCACTTTTACTCTTAAGTTCGTTAATTACAAAATGTGTAAATGAATAAACAAAATTTTGTTAGTAAATACATTTTATTGACATATCTGGAAATTATGTATAATATTTTTTTCTTTTTAAATCACAATTATGATATCAAATGAAACACTGTATTTACTGCTTTCAAAAGTTATTAATTGAAATTTTATATGAAAAGAATTAAATAGATTTTTTAGATTCAAACTTTTATTTGAGTGTTATTGATTGAGAAGTTTGATTATTAGAATTAGATGTGTTAAAAAAAATTATTTGTTCACACAAATAGCAGACATTTGGAAACTGAACAATTACTCTTGATCGTGCTTCATAGTACTTAAAAACAACATAATTTTAAAGTAATAGCGTAGTTAGCGTAGTGTATACTTTGATATGTTGTTATCCATAAATTAATCAGAATTACAGTAACTGCTGACAGAAATCTTTAAGCCGAATTTTAAAAATATCAGTACTAAAACAATCGAGCGCATTCAGGAGATGAAGTAATGCCAAAAATATAGGATGAGTTTAAAAAAAAATTCTCCTAGAAGAGTAGCGTGATGAAAACAAATACCAAAATGTTGGAAAAAAATATAAATGAACCGAAGTAGCATGCTTGCCATATGCGTGTTTTAATTGTAGTTTTAGTATCATAAATCTAAAATACTTGCTCAGTAAACAGTTTTGATTCAACTAAATTTGTAAAGAACAATGAAATCTTAGTACTTTACATAGAATCAGCTGTTTGAAAATAAGTTTTCTAAAAAATAAAATCATTAATTTTATATATTCCTCGTTTTAACTGAAAGAGCACTTGAAATATTCAAATAGAATTAATAACTTTTGTAAAAAATTATGCTTATATTTATTAAATTTGCCATTTAAATATAAAGTAAAATTCTAAATATAATTCATATTAGTTTGAAAAATTTATTTTTAAAAATGAATATTTAAATGCCTTATTCAAATATTTCCTTAATTTTCTAAGTATAAAATTCACAATTTTCATATTATTTTTAAAACCTGAATGCTTGAAAAATTCATTTAATGCATTATCTCTCTCTTGAAAAACAGAAAAGGCAACTTAAAATTTAGATAATCATATTAAACGCTTAAATTTTAATCTAGCTACTGTATCATTACATCAAATTTTATCAATTATATAAAACATATATTATTAATTCAATTATATATGAATTTAGTGTATACTTTTTCATAAAATATAATATTTTAATTTAATATAAAGATTTTATTTCATAAGTTAAAATATCTAAATTTAAAATAAGCTTTTACATTTTTCAATAAATTTAAATTTTTCTTTGAGATGCATATTAATTTTTTGAAACGAGCGCTTTACCCTTTTAGGTGGCTTATGCGAAACTTTACCCACACCAAATAATGGGCGCATAGAATGCACTGAAAATTACGAAATCAAGTAAGTATATTCATTTCGTTTAGAATTCTTTCGAAAAATTTTGTTTAAAAATTTACTCACTTGTATGTTTTATAAAATAAACTTAACCACGTCATAATATGATTTGTACCTGCTTTTTGTATATTGATTTCTACTTAAATTCTTTATTTCAATGTGTTTGTATAATTAAGCTATATGTTCTGTTAGTTCAATCACTTTCTTAATTGTGTAATTGCACAATTACATTATTCCAATCTAACGCATTTAATCCACACATATTTTTAATAAAATATTTTGTAAGTAATTCTCTATTTCACTAATATATTTCTCTTAATAGCAATTAATAAATATTTCTTTGATTAAAGCAATATCTTGTCAAATTCAGGACACATCGATAACTTTGATTTTTGATTCAATGTCAAGAATGATAACATCCATTCTATATTCTGTATGAAGCCGTAGCTAATCACTTACATCCATTTTAAACATACAAAAAAAAACATCTTTGCAATATTTTTTCAAAGAAATGTATATTAATTTTAAAATTAATCATTAAATAATTATTTCATATCATTTTGAGTAATAATAGCTAATTTAAAGAACTCTACAGAATAGCAATATTGATCTCGTAGTCGTCTGAACGCTGTTCTTCTTAATCTGCATTTTTATACAACACTTAAAGTTATCTATTGGGATGAAAGAAAATATAAACTATTAAAGTCTATTATATTCGTCTGGTAGTTTTTGTGCTATGAAGTTATTATTAACAAATTAATTTTTGTATTCAAATTAATTTCGGTACTGAAGATAACCTCACTGAATACAATAATCGTCAATATACTTAGACTACTCAGTGCTAATTCATTCTGACAATGTTATAAAATTGATGGATTACACATTCATTATAATAGTATAATTATTTAAAGAATACTGAGGATTTCAAAATTCTACAGATTTTTTTCAAATTGAATGAGAGAGAGAGAGATCAATCATTTTTCTCAAAACTTTTGAAATTCATTTGAAAAAGGAATTGGTATATTGGTATTGAATATGAGCTAAAGTTTTCGGAAATAAATTTTGTTTGGTTATTGTTAGCATTACGCTGGTTAATTATTCTGTTTTTTGCTTTAAGAATAATGCGTTTATTTCAGTATAAGAACAGTTTTTTTATTAACAGAACAAATATTTTCTTTTCTATAAATTTGAGTTGAAGACATATAAATGCTTCTTCTATAATGACTAGATATAAAATATATAATATTTATTGAAATCATTAAGAAAATAATGAAACTGGAACAATTCATTAATAGCTAAATATAAAATGAAGAAAAATGGAAAATGTCATAAGAAAGTGTTAAAATTTTATTCAAAAATCACGCTATAAAATCTATTCAAAGCTACGAAGATTCTTATGCTTCTTTTCTATTTTGAATAGATTTTTTTAATTAATAAGTAGCTTTATTTGGGTGGGTTTTATATAAATTGGAAATTAAAATGGCTTATTGATTGCTGTTGACAATACTACTGAAACAAAATTATGCTATAATACATATTATTACAAAAAATATATAATGCAAGAGAGACCATAAAATATTTAAATTGAAAATAATAATTAACACAGGTTAAACCTAGGTATATATTTGAGCCTACATATGATTTTAATTCAGTTATTTGATTTTTTTTTATGTTAATCTTAAATAAATTTGTAAGTCTAACCATGAATATGTTTGGCTAAATTCGAGCTGGAATCTTCAACTCATTAACTTTGTACATATGAAATCTGATGTGTGGGAGGTAATGTTGCTCGTGTCCGTAGCAGTCTTTAATCTACACGTGCCTCCTGGGTAGTGCTAAATGAGTAACAGCGTTCGTCGTGGCCCAAAGGGAATTATGCCTCCTTATAAGCCAAAATATAGTTCTTCTCAGGGCTCGAACCCGGCAGCCTTCTCGGTCCTTTTCTGGAATGCGGGTGGCCTGTCTAGCACAAAATTTACTGAATTTAAGACTGTAGCAACTTGAGAAAATTGCGATGTATTTGCCTTTGTTGAAGCTGGTGCTTCTACTGATACTCTGGACTATTTCAAATGCAAAGATTTTAATATTTATACTTTACCAAGATCTCGTCAGGTTGCCATCGGCATTATTGTAGGCATTAAATTTTCTAATATCTGCACTTTTAAAATACTTTGCTCAATGCAGGACTATAATTTAGAGGCTGTTGAATTAAATGTCTGGAAGGAATTTCTGAGAACAAAATTAGTTTTATTTTATAACCCTCCTTTTAATGTTCCAAATACCTCTATTCTAGAAAACACTCTTGATAAAAACACCACAATTATAGGTGACTTCAATTTCCACTCTTGCAGGTGGGGATACAGACAGCCAGATTCTCCTGGCAAAGTTGTGGAGGATCTTCTTGACTCTACGGCCCTTGTTTTCCACCAACCAAATGTACATATTTTTCTTTCTTTCAAAGGAGAAAAGACTAACCCTGACCTTGTCCTCTCACACATTGATTTGTCCAAGAGTATTAAATTTGACCTTTTGTAGTCCTGTAATGGTTACGGACATAAAGTCCTGAAAGTAACTCGCACTCTTGACTCCCAGCGCCCTTATATAAATGGAGATTTCTTGCCTAGATGGAACCTAAAAAAGGCTAATTGGTCAAAGTATGCCCAACTAACTGACAGACTTCTCGCTGTGAATAAACTTGACTTTTCGAACCCGGATAGAAGTAGTGACTATATCACTGAAGCTGTTCGTGTCTGCGCTCAGACCTCAATACCTAGAGGTAAAATAAGAAAATATAAACCTTTTTGGACTGATAAGTTAACCTATCTAAAGAGGAAGCATGATGATGCCCGTTTACAAACTGAGCTCTTGGGTGACGTAAAGTCAAACGTAACTCTTCGTCGTACGCAAGCTGTCCTTAAGAGAACTATTAAAGAGGCAAAGAGAAAATGTTTAAAAAATTTTGCTTCGGCTTTGGACTTTAGAAGAGACGGTGTTCGGGCTCATCATTTTCTTTCTTCCCTAAATAATGAACAAACTGAAACAAAAAATGAACCCTTGGTTTGTAATGGAAGACCTCATTGTGCCAATAGAGACAAAGCTTTGGCATTTGCTAAATTCTATGCCTCAGTGTGCAGACTCCCTCGAAAAAAATGAACTAGACTTCTTCAACGACCGCCCCTGGGTCTCTCAACTACGACGACGAACGTCTTTTTAACAATGATTTTACTCTTGACGAACTCCATAGAGCTATACATGAGACAAAATTGGGTAAATCTTCTGGACCTGATGATCTGCCCAGTGAATTTTTTATTTACCTGGGTGAAAGTACCAAACAAACTCTTCTCACTTTTTACAACATCACTTGGAAATTATATGCCCTCTCAGAGTGGAAAAAGGCTACAATAATTCCTCTCCTGAAACCAGGCAAGCCAACTGATTCCCCTTCCAGTTTTAGATCTATTTCCTTAACAAATAGTTGTTGCAAATTAATGGAAAGAATGGTTACAAATAGGCTAAACTTCTATCTGGAGGGCAATGGGCTTCTGTCTAACCTTCAGGCTGGTTTCCGAAGGAAGAGAAATACTATGGAACAGGTGGCATTCTTTTCGCAATGTATAAAAGATGGTTTCCATAGATGGTTTGGATAGGAAACAATCCACACTAGCTGTTTATGTAGACTTTAAAAACGCCTACTATAGAATCTGGCGAAAGAAATTGATTGAGAAGACGATCAAGGTTGGTGTCAGGGTAAATATGTTAAATTGGCTTAAATCACTAATTTCATAGCGCTTAGCCAGAGTGAAATATCATTCCTCATTTTCTAAATATATCCTTCTCCAAAATGGGCTAACTCAGGGAGCTGTGACTAGTTGTACCATGTTTAACATCATGATCGATGAAGTGATTACTGGATTGATGGAGATTCCGGGCATTAAATGCCTGGCTTTTGCGGATGATTTGATTATTTACACTACTGTAAGTGACATTTCTGACCTAAATAAGTCTATAGATGATGCTTTGAAGTTTTGGGGGAATTGGTGCAATGAAAATCTTGTAACTGTTAACCCTGAAAAAACGGTGTACCAATTTTTTACCCTGTCAACAAAACACTCTCAGTTCAATATTTCCTATAATGAACTAACTGTAACTCGAGTGGACAGTTATCGCTACCTCGGCGTCTTTTTTGATAATAAGCTTTCGTGGAGAAGACATGCTAATGAGATGGCTAATAGAGGCAATAATAGACTCAAACTTCTAAAAAGATTATCTGGCATCACTTGGGGTTCCTCAACTGATACCCTTATGACCACCTATAAAACTTATGCCAGGCCTGTTTTGGAATATGGAGGTGAGCTTATAGCCGCTGCCTCTAAAACTTGTCAGTATGTTATTGACTTGACGCAAAATAAGGCACTGAGGATTATTACTGGTGCTGCTAGCTCAACCCCAGTCGCTGCCATGGAACTTCAGACTGGTGTTGAGCCTTTAAATTCCAGAAGAGAATTGCAGGTCTTAAGACTCCATGACAGGTGTAAGAAGATTGAATTTACCTCATTGGAGAGAATACTCCCCCAGTACCCCTAGACTGAAAACACATAAATCATTTATCTCTCGTGCTGATGAACTCTATACTTTTTACAACATCACACCAATTTTACCTTACCCATTACAGTTTGGCTTCTCTCCACCTACAATTAGAACTCCTACCTACAATCTTACCATCCTGTAAAGAAATGTGATGAAATTCCTGATGCTCTTAAAGCTATTTCCTTAGAAATTATAGCTACAAAGTATCCTAGCTATGAATGGATCCACATTTATACTGATGGTTCTGCCTGTGATAGAAATATTGATGCTGGACTGTTCTGTGAGGACTTTTTTGAGGAATCCTGTGCTGTTGGACTAAAAGCCTCAAACTTTGATGCAGAGATTTTCGCCATGAATAAAGCAATCCTAAATCTTATTGGTCTTGATACTAACTTTGGCATGGCATTGATTTTTATTGACTCCCAGGCTGCAATCTTGGCTGCTGCCTCCTACACACTTAGCGACTGCTCACTTGTTGAAGAGACTAAGAGACTTGTTGCCAATGCTATTGCCTCTGGTTGGAAGATTGTTTTTCAATGGATCCCTAGCCACTGTGGGGTGCCTGTAAATGAAAAAGCAGATGTGTTGGCTAAAAATAGTTGTAAGCTGTCTTAGCCTCTGTTTCCAATAACTGCCCATCAGTTTAGTTCTGAGGCTAGGGGGGAAATTGACCAACACCTAGAGCAAATTTATACAGCACTTTCAGCAGATAAAAAGTGGAACGTTCTTATGAAGTCGCCTGTCCCGATGGATTTGCCTCGTGCAGTTTTTACTGCAAATTTTCGTCTTTTGACTGGACATGACTTTTTGAATCTACACCGCATTGGTGTAGTTGCTGTAGATACCTGCACTCTTTGTTTGTCGGGTGAAATTTATGGACTTTAATCATTTGACAACTTGCACTGCACTTGCTTTTATTACTTTTGACTCTGACAACTTTGCCAAAACTAAATTTTACTGGGCCGCCAGAGGTCTTATGGCAGATAATGCCAATGACTGACATAGGATAAAAAAAATGAAATCTAATGTCAATCCATAAACTTGTATATTTCTGCAAATTAAAGGCAAAATGTTATAAATAATATCTTTTATTAAATCATTTTTGGATTTTTTCAATTTCGCAAATTCGAAATATTTTAAAACTAGAATTCCAGCTACAAATTTTCATGTAATGGTGAAGATAATTCGGAGATTTTCGGATTAATAAATTATTGTGAGAAATTTTAAAATCTATATAATTGATGCAGTCTCTCATTTCCTTAAAGAGTGTGTATTTAAGTTGTTTATTTTGCGTTTCAATTCAACGATTTGATAGTTTAACTCACTTTTACATATGTATATTTGCAGTGGTTTACAATTACACACATAAATTATTCATCACGACTAGTCTGTATATGTAAAACTTGACTTCAGTATGTCACATTAGCCAATCTTCTTTATATTAAAAATAACAAGATTTTGAATAAATAACAAGATCTGTGTTTTCATCTTTAAGAGTTCATTATATAAGACAGTTTCACTTACATCTTTCACAAGAAATAATCACATAATGTTTTCATTATAGGACATGCACAGTATCTTGTCTTCCAGGTCATACCTTCGATAATGGTCATACAGAACTCTCTGTACAATGCGATAAAGACACGGGAGAATGGTCTTCCGATTTGGAACTAACGGATTGTGAACGTAAGTTTAAAAAACGCATTACCCATTAGTTAATGTATTTTTGTGGAAAACCTTTGTTAATTATATTTCGTATTAAATACTTATTACGTTTTCAGACAGAGGTAAATAATAATATAAATAAAATAGAAAATGTGTGTGTGTGAATTTGTATAACAAAAAGACTATAAAAAATTTATTAGAACGATAATCATTGATTGATTGTCGTCTCATTATCTATCATAATGGAAAAGCATGTTTGAAATTTAAAAAAAAAATATTGAAATTTGCATGCATAATATAAAATTATTAAATATGTAAACATTTTGGCGGTTTATAAAACAGCGAAATTAAAGTAGAAGCTATAGCCACTCTTGGCATTTAAAATGTCCCCCATACTGTTTGTCATGGAATCGAACTCGCCTAAGATGACAGATACGGCCAACTCATTTCTTCTCCTTCAAATATATGCCAAACTTTATCAACTGTGTTTGCTAATGCAGACTAGGTATCAATTTCTCAAAAAAATCATGACTAATGTTTTGAGTTGGTGTGAGATTTAGAGACCTTGATGGAGAGGTTAACAATCTATCAACCTCTGCGTAAAGATGGATCAGAGCAGAAAGTGTCATAAATGCTCTTCCATTATCTTGTGGGAATCTGGCGTTTCGCTGCCTTTAAGATAGTATACAACCATTCCCTTTAAGATACAAAGAAGGTACTGATTATAGGGCAAACTACCATTAATCCAAACTAGTTATGCTTATTTTGTGTCACTAAAATTACCATCTCTCTCCAAGCTACACTCTTAAAGAAATCTAAAGAAATAATCCCCATGCATATAAATCCTCTCCTTTGAGCTTCATGGTTCTATTGTTAAATGATTTACAAGGATTTTAGACGGAGTTAGGCTGTCTTTTACTGTCAAAAACGATGTCACTCTGTTTTAGTGGATACAGTCACGCGTAAACTGATTTTCTGAATAGCCCATGAAGTTATTGTACGATTTTTGCAATGCAGACCTCACAACGTCTGCTCTTTCGATTGTTGTTCATGAGAATTCATTGAGATTTTGCATGTCATTCATTGCAACTCTCAAAGAACATTCGCAAAACTGTGGATAAATTTTGATCAGGGAGAGCGGCAATATCACGATTATCCACATTCTTGATAGTAAACAGTTTTAAATCTATCATTTTCCAACCCTTATTGTTAGGCATTTCGTATTATGTGCGGCATGAAAGGATATTCTGAGGAAACTTCAACTTCAGAAAGCAATTTCGGAATTATAAATTCGCCGTACAATTTTAAATGTAGTACTTCATTTGTCCCCTTCCTTTTGATGTCATTTGTACCCTTCACCTTCGTCTAATTGCGATAAAATTCCAATTGCAATAATCTTATTTCGGAAAAAGATTAAAATTTCTTTTTATATTAAACTTTATTAAGAGACTGGTTTCATTATTAATGTGTTGAAATGTGGAATGTTGTTGTATGTCAATTTGGATTGTTAATGAAATATGTATTGAGAGTAACCAATTTTAATATTCATAACTTCTCTTAAGCCTTATTTAAATATTTTCTTGTCGATAAATTTTTAACGGAAATTTTTTCAAATGTTTTTCTTTTAAAACATAGATTTATCGTTTCAGGTGATTTGTGCAGACATCTGGATGAACCAAGAAATGGACGTATAGAGTGTACTGAAAACAGTGAAGTCAGGTGAGGAATTCACGTTTTGAAACTCTTCATAACACTTCAATTTAAAAAAACAGCTTCTTTTACAATTGTTATATTAATAAAAACGTAATTTTTGCATTATATGTAAATAATTTTCTAATAGAATTATATATCTTTGTTTTAAAATAACACTTTAACCTTCTGTTTGCAGAAAATGTACAGCATCTTGTATTCAAGGTTATATATTCGAGAGTGGTCTTAAAGAAATCTCTCTAATGTGCTACAAGAAAATTGGAGAGTGGTCCTCCCCAGTACAGTTATCCGATTGTGAACGTGAGTTTAAGCAGTGTATTTTAAAATTGTAATTTCTTCTTAAAAACATTACTTAAACTATTCCCTCACTTATTATTTTTGATGCTTTAATTTAATGCAGTCTATGATTACACAAATATTTATAGATTTCACTGGGAATATATTAAATTTAAAATAAGATTTATTTCATTCTAAGCAAATATGGTATAAAAACTTTTCATATTATAAAATACATTTATAAAAAATAAGCTTGGCTAATTATATGTCAACATAGCATTTTTAAAAATGAATTATTTGCCATTCAAAATTTAATTTTTTAAATTTGGTTTACAAAAGGGCTAAATAAATTTAAATCATAAAAATAATTTTTAAAAGGTATTTTATTTAGGCTTATTAACAGTTTAAAAATATTTTCTAAGAAAATATATAGATAAGTAACCTACAGTTTCAAGCATATGAAGTAGTTATCAAATTTTCGACTTCCGATTCTTCAAAATATTGAGATAATATGTTTACTATATAGTTAATCTTATTGAAGAGACTGCTTCCTCTTGATTGAATAACTTAATATAAAATGGAATGATGAATGCTTGAACTAAAACCTAGTGATAAAAATGTTTCTTATGTGAGTAGAGAAATATAATTATAGAATAGAAAATATCATTATTTTCAACTACCAAATGTACAACTGATCTAAATATAAATCTATCTGGGATTTTAGTGCTATTAAGCATAAAGAAATTGTAAGAAAAACTGTAACCATTGCTCTCTCCAGCCTCCGGAGTCCGTAGTTTTAAGAAATTCTATATTTTAAATACTGCATTAGCATATATAAATATCTAAACTATGGCCCTAAAAGTAATATCAGACATCGCAAGCAATACAAAGGCAATACAATTTTTATCTTTATATTCGCAAAGGGTGACTAGTTGGTCTTATCACCGTATCAGTGACAAAAGACATGTAAATACACTTTAAGTGCACAAAATGTGTGTTTTATGATTCGTGAAAGAAACGTGAATGACCGTGGTAACCAGATTCTATTATGACTACATTATATGATGCATTCAAATGAAAGTAATTGCGTTTCTACAATTAATAACACTTTTCCTAAGTATATAGTATGCTTTATAAATACTCAAAAAATAGTTTTGAAATGTTTAGTTAACCACATTGGAAATTAGCATTTTACGAAAGGTACTAACAATTCAATTTTAGTTACTAAACGAATTCTTGTAAGGCCTTAAGAATGCCTATCCCCTTGAATAATTAGACGATAAACTATTTTGTTGATTTACGAGTCATATTTCACTATTTTAGATGGTTATCATGTGAATGAGAACACCAGTATAATTGAATGAATGCAATAATTCCTTTCTCCCTTTTAAGCGCATTTCTATTTTTTAATAAGAATCAATGTTATTCAAAAACTATATAACAATTCAAACTTAATTAGAACACTTCATAAGCGATAATTTATTTTAATTTCTCTACTAAGATGCATTTAAAAGCATTTTTAATTAAGTTATATCTCTTTTCTTATTTAGGATTTACTATCAAATTATTTCCCTCTCTATTAGCCCATAAAAGTAATATTCTTCATATTTTTTCTTAATTAAATTATATTTAAAATACGCTTTATATGAAAACTATCTGTGTATCTATAATTGACTAACTAGAAATTATTTAAAGTACAATAATAAAATTCTGTGTTTCAAGTTTAATTCTGTAAATACATATGACATTGCATTAAATATTATTATGAAGTTTATACCTAAATTCATGGTACATATTTATTTACTCTATCAAGTGAATTACTTTTCAAAATACTTTGAATACTTCCTTAGTTGTATGTCCAATATTTGACACATTTGGAAATAGCTTTTAATCAATATTTTTAGTAAAAACATTCAAATATTTTATAAGCATCTTTTGAGCATTTTTTTTTTTTTTTTAATTTTCTGAAAATAATATTTTGCAGCAATAAAGTTGATTTAAATATTATATGGGATTATAAAGATAATTTCATTAAGATATTTTTTATAATATTAGTCTTTTGGAATGTTTTGTGAAACAGAAGATTAAAAATTAATATGAATTTTATTCCGATATCAGTGATTAAATAAAGAAAAGAAAATCCATCTCCTGAGTAGCTACTGACATCAGAAAAGTTTTCATTAATCAAAAATTATTCTTATGATTACTTGTTAAATTTATTCAATGCATTTTGAACCTTAAATCATGGGTTTCATGAGTAACAAAATAAAATGTTTATAAATTATGTTAATAGAATTTATTTTTAAATATTATGTGAAACTTTTTTTGAATGTAATGAATTTTCATTAGCATACTTTTATAAATACCGTAATTACACTTGAATTGTAAACAAATAACATTGCAAAAGAGAATTACTGATGATAATTTTCTTATATAAATGAATTATCCTAGTAATGAACATTTTTTGCTAATGATTATTTTGTTATGCTTATAAATTATGCAGATTTTTACATAAGTTCCATCAAAATTTTTAAAAAGTTTATCAAAAGTCTAGTATTGTAGCTGGTATTTCACATTACTTAAACTACTTGAGTGTCAAGCTTTATATCTCATATGCAGGGTTTTGAATCTTCACGATAGAAACTTAGAACATCGTTTTGTTGTTTGGGGTATAATTTAAGCTGAATTTCCGAGACAAATTAAACCTAGAATGCAAAAACTGACCTTAAAGAGACAAGAAATTATTCATGAATTGAATGCTAAATTTATTAATTTGAAAATAGAATATAAAGAATTTAAATGCTAAAAATTCCTTTTTCTTTATCGTTTGCCCGTCTTCAGCATCTCTACCAGCACAAAATTCTATTTGAAATTGATCAGAATGATTAAAGTATAGATTTCCACTTTAAAATTGGTTAAGGAAAACTTGTTACAAAGAACAATGCTTTTGAAAAATGTATTAAAACACAAAAATGAAAAACAAATTCTTATAACTATATATGTATAATAAATTTTGATAAATAAAATTGGAAAAAAATATACACATAAATAAAATAAAATTTTCTTACAAAAAGTAAAAAGGACAAGAAACTTGTTCTAGGTAAATCCTTCATCTGAAAAATTTGCTAGTGCTTTTACCTTCATCAGTAATTAATCAAATCATTATTCAATTGCTCCATTTAAAATGAAATTTTCTATTCTTAAGAGTCATTTTTACGTTCATCAAATTAAAAGGTGATTTAAAAGGACACAGTTTGATTGATTGCATTTTACTTGGATGTTTTTCAAAAAACTTAAAGTTAAAAATCTCTTTTAATTTTGCAAAAGAATTAGTGTTATTAGATGAAAAAAAACTGAAACTATATATATATATATATATATATATATATATATATATATATATATATATATATATATATATATATATATATATATATATATATATATATATATATATATATATATATATACGTTAGGTCATTAAATATAAAATCTCAGATTACCACATGCACTTCCTAGTTTTAAGTTATACAATTCATAATTAATATAATAATATAATACGTAAGAAAGTGTAACAGATTTTCTTTCACATTAATTCTTTGGTGAAATTTAGTGCTCCTATTGAATGCATAAATTTATATTCAGGGAGTATCAAAACCACCGCATAAGCTCTGCACAGCTAGATTCCCTGTTGGGTGTACATAAAAACTGCGCAAAGAAGCGTTCCTGTACGATCCATAGTTTGCCAGAAAAATACGAGAAACAAAGTATGACGTCACTTCCGGTGCAAGAAAAAACACTTTATTATATAAATCAACAACAGTATTTGCATATCTTTTCAGACGGTAATGTTTAAAACGTACGCCGCGCATATCGCTTCAAGGATGTGCTCGTGCTATGGATATGCACGTTGTGACAACACCAATGGACTTAGTTGCTCGTCTTCATGCTGCTCTCACTTCGGTAGATCCCGCAATGCGACAACGCCTGATGACAGCCATTCCACGGCGTGCTCCAGCCTGCCTCGACATGCTCTGCGGACACTTTGAACATCAGCTTTAAATTGTGCATATACTTCAGTGTTGATATGCTCAATAAATTGTTTTGTTTCTTGCTCCAGAAATGACGTCATACTTTGCTTTTCGTTTTTTTTTTTTTTTTTTGTATTTTAGAGAACGTACAAGAACGCTTCTTTGGTCAGTTTTTATGTACTCCCAACGAGGAATCTAGCTGTGGAGAGCTTATGTGGTCGTTTTGGGACGCCTTGTATATGTTCATAAAATCAAACAATTAAGTGGTGAAAAATATATTAACAGATTTTCGAAGGAAATTTTAAACCAACCTATTATAAATAACGTACACATCATAAATTAATTATATATAACTAAAACTCTGTTCATTAGATTGAGCTGTTTTAATTCATGCCGAAATAAGAATAATAAATAAAATTACTATAATTAATATGAATTTTAATTTTTTTAGGGAAGCAATAAGAATTTAAAAAATGTCTATTTCTATGAATTAAAAATATTTATTAACTAGGAAGAGTAAATAATAAAAAATCTTCAATTAATATCCAATTCTTCTTAAGCATTTAACTCTATGCTTTAAAATTTCTTGAAAACTATTTACAGGGTACAATTTTTACTATACAAATCATTTCAAAAGCAATTATTACAATTACGAAAAGTTTTATCTCTTTCTGGTTCTAATAAAATCGTAGTTCAAGAAATATTTATTTTAACATGCAAGTTAATTTGCTCTGATACACACTTTCTCTATGCCTATAATTATTTTATTATTTATGTCTAAATATATGGCAATATTTTGTGTTTTTTAGTAAATTGTAATAGAACTTTTTCATTCGATTCTTCTTATTTCGTTAAAAGAATATTTTAATCCGTTTCAGGTGATATGTGCGGATCTTTCCCACCACCGAATAATGCTCATATAGAATGTACTGAAAATATCGAAATCAAGTAAGTACGTTCTTTTATCTGAAATTTCCGGGTAAAGTTCCATTTAATCAAGACAGACTCACTCACATTTGTATCCATTACAAGAATAAAAATCTAACGCAAATGCTGCATTGTCTTTCCATATGTTTCATGCCAATTTTTAACTTTTTGTTCTAACATTTCAATTAAATAATTTACTTTATTAAATTAAACCAAAATACGCAAAAATTATTCTCAGAAAAGTGCTTTCCATTCACTTTTATACAGTAATGCTTATTGCTCTGATAAAAACTCATTTAAGTTCACAAAAGTATTATTTTATGTGATGCATGTGTCATTCTTCACATACATCTGAATTATTTTCATTTTTGACCAAATACCTGAAATTTTAACATTGTTTTATGTATTTGTATGCGTTGGTTGTTGAATAATCAAGACAGTTTAAACAGTTGTAACTAATTTCACGAATTCAGTTCTCATTTCTATATTTAACTATAAACTATTCATAAATATTTTTTTCTTGGCTAATTGCTAAAATATTTTCAAAATATAAACTACCAATATGAGCACGGTAATCCTGATGACTGTTTCGATACTTATGTTTAAATTGTAAATTACAATGCAGTTTTCTTGACAGTGAAAAGCATTTAGTAAAGAGATACTTTCTCTGAGCCCATCAAGCAAACAAATTAGCATTGCTTAGAATAAAGATTACTGGAATAGAACTGGTCAAAATCTGCTCTTTTTCGGACTATTTCCTGGTTAAATTTCTTACTTGAAATACATGTAAATGTTTTTGGTTATTTACCATAGTCGTAAAACTAATTAAAATCAAAACTACAAAATATGCTATAAAATTTGGTAATTCTAAAAAGAGTTTACTTGTATCAATGTGACTATATTTTAACTAGTAACATTAAGAGCTTAAATTTATTTTGATTGTAAAAGAAACTCTTGAAATGCAAGGGAATTTGAAGATTTAAGTATAATCTCTTTTTGAAAGTGCTTATATCTTTTAAAAACTTTCATGTGTTTTTTCTTGTACCACTTTTTTAAATCTATTATCAAATGCAAACTAAAATATAAAAGAAACATGAATTCTCTAATTCATTTTATAAATACTATAACTACTAAGTAAATCTCAGTGAAAAAAGTTTAAATCATTTTATTTTAATGAAAGACCTATTATAAGAATCTCACTATAAATTACTAGCTACATAATCTATAAATACATATTACGGGGTTATTAATATTATTAATGTCATTATTCTTTTTTATTATTATTGAAATAATTTTTCCTAGACATTTACTTAATAAATGAGTTTAATAGCTACATTTAAGTACTTAATTCCTTAATGAAAACTTGAAATTTGAATCTTTGTTTTAATCTACAGCTCTAAATTTATAGCTCTCAATTGTGTTTATTTTAATATTAATATATTCATTTATTCATTACTCACATGTTTTATTTACTTAAATTTTTCTTGTTTTCAGAGAGAATGCGAATGTTTATATTTATTATTTACTTGCTTCTCAAATCAAATGCATAATAACTTACTAAAGGTTAATTTTTAATTTTATAAATTGCGTAAGTTTAAATTTTATGCAGTAATATTAGAGTATATGCAATTGTACAAATAGTTCTCTTTAATCACATAAATTCAGATGCGTGATAACGCATAACAAATTATTTATATTTATTTACAAATGAGTTCCTTAAAATGGTTTTCATTGCATTTAATAACTAACAACTTAAAAAAATATTATACGAGATTAACCTTTCTATACCAAATCTCAGAGAAATAACCATTTAATGTCGTTCTTACAGGAGATGCGCGGTGTCTTGTCTTGCAGGTCACGCATTCAATAATGGTTTTAAAGAGCTTTCTGTACAATGTGATAAAGAAACTGGACAATGGATGCCCGGAACTGAAGAACTATCAAATTGTGAACGTGAGTTAAAATATATTTCTTACCGTCATTACACTAAAAATTAGACTATATAAAACTATATTTTACTTGTATTCATTAGGAATCCTTGTTAATGAGTATTTTTTCCGATATTATTTAATTCTAAAAACTCAATTCATGATAGCCGAGATAAAATGTAAATGTCAAAAGACTAGATAATTTGTTTGGAATATTATAGAGAAGTGTATGCACTGCAAACATTTTACATTAATAATATTGCAGCATTTCGAACAAGCAAAATAATCATTTAAGTGCAATATTAATCTCTAATTTGCTTAAGGCAATAATTAAGTTTAAAAATGATAAAATAATTTTTTAATTGTTGTCATGTACCATCCAGGCTAGCTCTATGGGGTGTGCTCCTCCACTTCTCCAACTGAACCATATTTTGATATGGAGCCCGACTTCCTCAGTACACTCATGCCATAGGTACATGTTTAAAGTGTACGAAACCATTCACAACCCGTTCATACAAGGAAAGGACAAAGATGGGATAGAAAGAGTACATACATGCCGGTTTTGTTTGTTTGTTTGTTTGTCGCTCAACGGTCATTTTTTGCACACGAGGGCTAATTAGACCGGGACCTACGGCTTAAAGTGGATTCCGAACCACTACAAACATCCATGCCCAAGGTGGGATTCGAACCCACGAACTGTTGAACCGAAGGCAAGAGCGCTAACCATTCGGCTGCCAGCTCGGCTACATACATGCCGGAACCGAGATTCGAACCCAGGACCTCCCTATCTTCAGTCAGGCACGTTGACCACTAGACAAGTTGGGTGGCTTTTATTAACTAAACGGAGCATGAACATAGTAAAAAGTTATTCATAGTAACTGCAAAATCATATAGTTATGACTTTAACCCTGTCTATTAGATCAAATTATGTAATTTAGGGACTAACTAAAAATAATCTTAGATCCTTGGTCAGAGGAAAAAAATGAACTTGATTCATATATTTATCCACGCGCGTTTTTCATAGGTATATATTTTTCTCTTGTCAGTTTTAATCTCAGTTTCATGACTATACTCATAAAACTAAGATGGAATATTGGATAACTTTTAAGGAATTAAAACATTTAAATTTTATCTGTATAGTTATCATTCTAATGAATTCCTGCTCATTGTGCAATTACGGAGAGTGAAAATGCTGATGGACTAAAATGTTTATTAACTTACCCGTAGAAAAAACTCATAAACACTGTATGATTCAACGTGCAAGGAATAAGAGATAGAAGATTCTGGGGGAGTAGAAAACTGTTCGCAGCTTTCCTGGACAAGCTGTGTTAACTTTTTATAGAACTAACAGGCAATGACTGCTTACATAACCATTTCAATCGAATTAGAGGGAGGGATTCCCATAACTGCATTTTGTATGATTCTAAGCAACCAATGGTTTTTGAACATTTAAATAATTGTTCCATGCTTTCTTAATATGAGGACATTGTCCAGAAGTATTAGAGAGTCCGTGAACTAATGGCTCAATCCCTAATATTTAATAATTGTAAAATAAGTAAATAAATATTTATTTTATACAGTGCATTATCGACTATATACAACATCTTAATTCCCTAAAGTAATTTCTAATACAAAGTGTTTTTATGCGCCGAAATATAACTTTTGATGATTATCTAAAGAAGTAAATTTAAAAATTTTCTTGTCACGAAAATTTTTCTTGTTATTCAAACAATAAGCATGTTTGTTTGAGTCACTGTCAGAATAAATTATAATATATAATATTAAAAGGCACATTTATGTTGATTGTTTCACTCTTTTATAATTTTGTAAATTATCTATCTTCATAGCCAAACCACTCTTAATATCATGAATAAATCAGAAGTTGGCTGTATACATTCATAAATATATGTTTATATATATATATATATATATATATATATATATATATATATATATATATATATATATATATATATATATATATATATATATATATATATATATATGTATATATATATATATATATTATATATATGCACTAAGATTTAAAACACACACAAAATCACTAATAATTTTTCAGTAAATATCAATAATCTAACTATATGTGGTAATTTTATTGAAGTTCTGTAAGTATTGGAGGAAATTATTTCATAAGTATACGATCTCAGAACTCTTAAATTTTCAAAGAGATTAAATTGTATGAACCCGATTACTTGGAGCAATGTTTGACAGAAACATTCCAATTTTTAGACGTTTCTAGAGGTACGCAAACAATAAGCAGCAATAGGATCTAAAGTCACTGGGCGCATACACACAGTGCGGATAAGCATGACAGCATACAGGCAAAGAGACCGATGGGTACTGAAACGGATTGAAATGCTTAAAATGCGAATAATTCCAGCAAAAGTAGCCTCAGAGCATTATCAGCATCCGGATTCTCCCGAATCAATTATTAAAGATAGAAAACACCTTTCTAATTCAAACCAGGCTAGCAATATTCATGCTACTTGTCAGAGGCTGCCTATAGTGACATTAATCTCCCTCTCGAAGCCTATTTGAATGACAATTGAAAGAAAATAATATAGCCTGACGATTTACTCTTTTTCCAACAATAGAACAGATGCGCGTTTAGGAGACACCTACATTAATATATGATTGTAATCATTTCCTTCCAACTGTCTAATAAGGAGTAGTATTTGCCATAGAAATAAAAGCTATATCGCAGTCTGTAGTTACCCTAAGCGTAACCCTGAAAGGAAGGATATCTGGAGTGAAGTATAGAGAAGTTCCAACTGATCATATCCATCCCATGATGCAAATTTAGTTTCAGTTTAAAATATAACATTTCAGCCTTTTACTATTCCTATTTATGTTGCGGATTTTCCTAAACGTAATTTAATGGATATGATGAAGATAAATTTACTCACTGGCATGCAAAGTCACCCGATCTCAATACTATCGTATCTTTATAGTCAGTTTCAGAGTGTTTAATAAGCAATCGCTATTTTTCATATATATATAATTTCATATATATATATATATATATATATATATATATATATATATATATATCTATATAGATAGATAGATAGATAGATAGATAGATATTATGTGTCGCATCAAATGCTGTGATTAAACGATTGTATGTGAAGACTATGCAAAAAATATTTAAAGTTACCAAATAATTGCTTTATTTATTTATGAATCAAGCTTAAGAAATATTTGCCTTTTGCTTATAACTGTCTTAAGAAAATTTATAACTCATAAGCATAAATTTATGACCAAAATTTTGAGTAAGAACTTTGAGAAAAAGTTCTTTGCTGACTTCATTTCTTTCTTTGCTTAATTAATATCATATTTTTGCATTACACCAGTTTCTTTTGTATGGGATGATAGAACTGTAAGTATCAGTAGGTAAAATTTATTCATTAATGAACAAACACATTTTCCCTTATAAATATTTTTCAACATATAATATTAGACATTTTTAATGCAATATTTGTAAATAAAAACTCTAATTAAAGTTTTTTACTACTCACTCTTTCTTATATTTGTTTACATTTTATTTTTTGTTTTTAACTGTAATGATAAATATAAACTGATGTAAATATTTTTATTAGCTATCTGTAGTCCTGAATGTAGAAATGGTGGTAAATGCTTGAACCACAACTCTTGCCTCTGTCCTTCTGGCTTCAGAGGAGAAAGATGTGAATATTGTAAGTATGTTTAATTTGCATCCAATAATAAGCATAGGAATGTAAAAAATAAGCATACGAATGCAGAAAATGAATAGCAGTGTCATGTATTATTTAGTGGTTTCTGAAACGGATAGAATTAGTGAGGATTGAAGGATGGGGAAAATTTATGATGTTAAACTATTTGCTATGAAAACTTAATATTTATGTACTTTTTCTATTAAATTCAAATTTTATGAGTGTATTATTTACATTAACTAATAACTGTCATTCTTGATATTAATTTGACATTAACATTTTAACAAATGACTATAAGTAAAATTTTAAAAGTGATTGGATATATTTTCTTTTGTCCTCTTTTCAAATGGATAAAAATAATTGGAAAGTAAATAACTTGCAATTTATTGTAGTTGAGGTTGTGCTTCAGGATTTATTCGCTAGAGTTTCTATTATTTTTAGATCCTAGTATACATTTAATAACGACATCAGAGCGTGACTCAGTTAATATATTTTACAGACAAATTCTCAAAGAATTTTAATGTTAAATTAATTTGTTTCTACATTACATTTCTACTTTTACTGTGATGTAAAAATCCTTAACAATTCTCTGTATAAAATGTTATGTATTAAATTATTATGATAAATATATAAATTCTTTATCCAAAGAATAAATTATATCACAAAATAAATATAGCAAATTAAAAAAATATGAAATGGATCATTTAATTACTACCCATTACTTTATATATAGTAAAAACCAATTAATTTTAAAGTTTATAACCAAAATGCAAGAACCCATTGTTTAATGTTCACAAGTTTAATTCATAACTTCGTAAATTAAATTCCAGAGGACTAGAGCATATATTCAAGAAATATGTTCAACACACACATCAAAGAGGATGTTTATAATTTTATTCAAAATTGACTCAGTTACTCTTTAATTAATACTTGTCAAAAACATTTGCATTTCAGTGATGAATTAGCTAACAATAAAGAGAATTATAAGAGACATGTTTTTTTATTAAAGCATGAATAATTATTTTTTTCCACTGGCAGATTATAAACAGTTACAGCAAAATAAATAAAAAGGATGGAACAATAACACAGAAAGATACTGCAACAGAGTATATTAATCTAACATGTCTCTAGCTTCCCAATAGCGCTCAGTTAGAGATGTCTTACGAAGTGCAGGGCAGCGAGGAAGATGCGCTGCGTCCATGACCTCACCAATATTGCAAAGAGTGCAGACCAAAGAAGGAAGTCTATACACATGTTTCCGGTGTTGTGTGGGATTGAAAGCGCAATCAGAGGGCCATTCCCATGTTTGCCACTGGAAATGCAGAGAAGGAGGGAGAAAGGGAGGACGAGGTGATGGACGAAAAAAGCCGCTATGACGTGAAGACGCGAACTGATATTGAACTAATTTCGGATTATAACTAAAATGATGTTAGATTGTTATTTAATATTTTTTATGTAACATTATGTAATATATTATTTCTCTTTTTCATATAAATTCGTTTATTTCGTTTATTTTTCCAGTATTATTTTACAATATATTTTACAACACAACGTTTTTTGAACATAATATCATCGTGAAAATTAACACCAAACATGATCAGGATAATGTTCCGTAAAATTAGTCATTTAAAAATGAGGGGCTGTGTGTGATTTGAATACATACATTTAAGATGTGCAGATGTTATTAATTTTCAATAATTATTTGTTTAAGTATTTATTGATCTCAATTACAGCTTTATCTCTTTGTGATTCTGAAAAACGATTGGCATCTGTCACATATGCTTGCAATATTAGCCATACAGAAACATCGTGTCAAGTTTCGTGTCCAAATGGATACAAACTTCAACCTGCGCATGTCTCTGAGTACAGATGCCAACTGGATGGAACTTGGATACCTGATCTCAAGCCGACTTGCATACTCGCTGTCACAGGTATTGAAAGAATTTTATGTCATCAATTATTTAGAGTATATTATTACCACTTTCTTATTATTAAAGTATTTATTGTTTAATAGTTAACATAAAAAATTTCAATTCAGCATATTTTGCTTAAGCGCTGATTGCAATTATACGATAAATACTTACTATACAATAAGATAGTTGCAAAAATATATTTTAAATTTAATATATTTATTATCTTGTAAGGATAGTGTAATTTTTAGTATCTGCTTATTCAACAGCTTTTACTCTTTTAAGCATTCAATAAATTGTAAGAATTATTTAGCTTACAGAATTTTCAAAGCTGTTGTAGTTAATAAAACATATACGTTCAATATTTCTAAATTAATATAAATTAAATAATTCATTATACAATTAAAAAGCAAATTTTATAAATAACTAAAATTCTGAATATCTTCATACATTAAAGTACGTTGTCATTCCAATTTTTTATGTATGATTATATTCAATCTGTATGTATATATATGTTTGCCTTGCTGGCAGCAAAATAAATTATTTATGTTGCCTTTACTTCAACAATTTGTGGATTATTCGGATGTGGATGTTTGCAGTCGTTCTGAATCTACTTTAAAGTATATTTGCTGTTAGTATTCTTTATTTAAAATCTCACTATAGTTTAGTACATTTTATAAAATAATACATTGTTAGATTTTTATAACTCAGTAATTTTGAAATAACCATTTTATATCTGTATACATTTGTAAAAAATAACTTTTAATATTACAGCAAAATTATCAATCATTAATGAAATTAAAAAGTTTAACTCAATACTAAACCCTGATTAACTCATAATCACGAGTTTTGTCAATTTTACAGATGACCTTATAGATCCAAGGTACGCAGATTACAATGAAGATTATGGGTATGTATAATAATGTTTCTAAATAATTTTCATCAAACTATAAGTAGAATTCATTTTAACACAATTAAAGAAATAGAAAAGGAAATTAATAATTTGATCTGATTAATAAATTATTTGTCAAACTATAAGTCAGTAGGATTGTTTTATCATGCAGTTAGTATTATTTTATAACTTTCAAACACACGATTCAGTTAGAAATATTTAAAAATGATTCCCCCCAGGGCTTTTATTTGAGTCTTTTCAATGTAAACAAATAATTATATTTTACATTTTAGCAGAGGAAGATGAATTAAGTTAACGGGTATGGACCAACATTATCTTATCTTCAGATTAATGTTATTATATTTCAAAATTTGGATGGTGACATTAATAACCTCATTCTTGAGTTGATTACTGATTAATAGTAATGTTTCTAAATAATTTTCAGGAAAATATGAGTAGAATATATTTTAAGAATTTTATTTGTCTATGAGTCAGACAAAAAAAATAATCTCAATATATAAAAATCCCTTATTATCTTCTACTCAACTACTTACAATCTTAAAATTAGATATATTAACCTAGAAATAAATGAAAAAGACTGGTAAGAATTAATTATTAAAATAATTCTTATCTAAATTGTGTGATAATTACACTTAAAAATTTCTCGAATTGGAGAAATTTTAGACATACCTAGTATTAAAAAGTTTAAAAAACTCATTTTTAGAAACACATTTTTAAACTACAATGATGTTTTAAGTAAAACGAAAACATTTGATAATGAAAACTATCGAGGATTAAAATTTACAATTGCAAAAACTAATTTAGTATTTTTTTTAAAAATGCTAACTTCAGAATTTACTTTGGCTGAATAAAAATTATTTTTAGAAAATTTACCATTCATAAGAAAAATATATTTCAATTTCATTCATATTCATTACTTTCTTTAACAAATCACCCATTTTTTTCAGCATTGCAAAAGAAATTAAATTCCATCTTTATATCTTGCGACCGAGTATCATCCCATGAGAAAGATTATTCATATTTGTATTAACATTTAAATTATTATAGATAATTTTTTTTCAAATTTTGAGTATTCTGAATAATTCAACTCATCTAATGAAAAGCTCATCTAATGAACTTTAAAACAGTATTTATTTAAAAGTTTAAAAATGATATAAAAAATAGAATTCATTTATAAGAAATAAAAACTGTGAAAAGCATATGAGTGCAACATTTTGTACTTACAAGATGATATGTTTATGGAGATACCGCAGAAGAAATTTGACAATTTTCACAGATTTAATGAAATCAAATTTCCTAAAGTATTTGAAACTTCATTTGAAGTTGTTATAGTTTCATATATAACTATTTCCTAAAATAAAAATGTTTATTTAAAAAAACAAATGATTTTATAAAAGAAAACTAAGTTTTCTCTTAAAATATCAAAAACTTAAACAACAAATCTTCCCCAATGATTTTTATATTAATTCACTAACTACCTCGGAGTAGTTTCAAAATTATCATTTAATAAAGTTTACACTATAATGGCTAAATCTTGTAGAAAAAATAAAATCCCTAAAAATGCGTATGAGCTTTTAAACATTGAAATCATTTTTGTGAGTATATGATACTCGCAATAAGAGAAATTATTTTGTTTTTATGATCCACAATTAAAGAAATAAAACTATTAAACTATTTAAAAAAATTAAATTAAAGAAAAGGGAAGAAAAGTTTTTCTCAAGTTTCCTTAAGGTATTTAACATGTATTTTTTATCTATACTCATTAATCTCCTATGGAGCAAAGTTTCCGTGACAAAAGCATAAAGTAAGAAAGGAGAATAAATTATTTATTAACAAGAAAAATTTTTCTTTAAAAACGAAGAGGGAATTACGATAGTTTATTTTAAGAACTAATGAGTTTAAACTTTTTTAAATATATGAAATTAGTTTGTAAGTAGGTTGATATAAGAAACGAAGAAGATACAAAAATTCATATTCTAACAAAAGAAGTTAATTATAATTAAATATTTGAGAAATTAATTAACACTTATTAAAATGCAATATACAACATAACATTAAAATTATTTATTTTATATGGTGATAATGTTATTCTTTATCTGGAAAGTCCTAATATCCCGGACACTTTAATATACTAAATATGAATTTAGATTTACTATTAAAATGCTTTTCAAATATGATTTTTTTATACTTTAAGTATTGTTTACAATCATTATTTCTAAAGGACAAAATAAGATTGAAATTGTATGCAGGGTATTTTAATAGATTATAAAAAGACATGAGTATAAAAGTTGATTTCAGCTGATAATTTTTCAGCATAAAATTTTTGTTAATAATGGTTTGTCAGTATTATCTACTTAATTGCGTTTCTTGATCATTATATATAATGATTACCTTAATAAATTGTTTCTAAAAATATTATGTATTCAATTATAACATGTTTATCTTTGGAATAAATTATTTCTACTTAATTTATGCTCAATGGCACAACAGCCCTCTTGGAGCCAAGGCCTACAGTATTCACATCTGTTTCTTTAAACAGTGGTCCAAAGCATATGTATCAATTAGGTGGTCAGCCAAACATGAAATCTACAGTATTTAGTTCCCAAATTTGTTTGATACTTAGTTTCAGCAATCTATTGAAAAATATGAAACTTGGATTTGACCTTCCCTAGTCCCAGCATCGAATCTCTGAAATATGCCTTGAAAGCAAGAAGTCTACAATTAAGCTATGAGGCTTTAATTATAACTTTTAACAATGAAGAATTGTTCTCGAATTGTACTTATTTTCATCATTGTATTTCAGACTTAACAAAAATGAAATACAAACAAGTCGGTGGAATTCTCATCGAATAACTGATCGTGAACATGGATTCCAACAGCACCGTATAGGTCAAAAACCAGTTGACGATGATGTTGATATATTCAATCAAAATTCAATCGATGGTGATTACGAATTCGGTCAACAACCCATACATGACGCAGATATGTTTGGTCAAAAAACTGTCGATCAAGATCATATGCATATAAAACCACAATTTCCAAAACCTGAGCCAATTCATGATAGGCAAGAAAACGGCTTGGAACAATTTGATATAAATGAAAAAGATATCATAAGTCAAGACAATACTCAAGCTCAAAAGAACAAGTACGATCTTGTAGATGAAGATAACCAAGTAGTGCAGACCAATTTTGTAAGTTTTCTTTATTTATTTTGCAGTATGAATTCAGAAATATTTTTTTTTCATATTTATTTACAATATATAATTCCTATAATTATTTCTTTAAAATTTAGGTTTCATGTAATGTGATTCGCTATCATTTGAAAAATTTTTATATGTTTTGAATTTTCTTAAAATTTAATTAATATTCAAGTGTAACATATAAGTATAAATTTAATTAATATTTAAAATTAGGTGTCACACTTGAATAATTGAATAAAACTATGAAAACTAGAAATTAAGAATAACCCCCCAGTCAACAGATACTTGCCAGTTATTAAAATTTATAATACATCCTTATATAGAGTATTGTAATATACTTTCTAGTTTTAATGAAGATGAAACTTTGAAGTATTTGATGTGGTACAGAATTCTATTATTCTTGTAGAGGAATCACAAATGTGAAATAAATTGATAAATTGACTCAATTTTTACAAATTTAAATCGCATTTTTATATCATTTTTGTAAGATCGTCTTTAAGCATGATTACAAAAGACTGGACAAAGTAGACTTGATAAACACTTTGAAAATTCGGTAAGTACTAAGGAAAACTTGGTAAGCAGATTCAATCAATGTAACTAGGTGACAAAATATTTATTAGATGATATTTAAATAAGAAGGACAAGCATTTCACTTGTCGCAAAATGAATTTCTTCACTCACTGAGTACCATCATTGACTATCCCAGTAACATTTTTCATGTCTTTTAATCATTTACTGTATTTATTCTTAAGAATAAATAAGATTGCATTTACAACTCAGAAAGCAACATATTGATCTGTCTCACCACTTGTTCATTGACATCTTCAATTTCAAATTTAAATGATTCCTACCTTCAATTCATTTATTTTGAATTCTAACAATTAATATATCTTCTATTGATTTATTACAAATTATCACTTTCATTTAAGTATTATTATTATTTAAATCTCAATTCTGAATATTTTACTAAGAGTAGGGATTTAAAGAATTTCAAAAAGTGAAATATAATTTTTGTCTTTCCTTTTATGCACAATTGTCACATAACGTCTGATTGTTGTATGACTGACATGTAACATCTGTAATTTTTTGCATACTTTGTATTATTTATATTATTGTATAATCCATAATATTTTACTTTCTTCACTATTAATATAAAAATTAAAAAATACTTGTTTATCATTGAACTGTAATATTTCATCGTTATTTGTACTTATTGAGGTATTTGTTCCACATTTGGGATCACAGCTATCTAACTACTGTTATATTTTTCCTTCATTAAGATAACCTTTCTTTAGCTTTATAATGTTATTATAGGTAAATAAATTATCATCATTATACTTACTGCCATAACAACATTTATAAGCGATCGCCATTCATTTCCGTGCCACTTTGATCTACACATAATACTGTTTCAATTTTCCTACTACTGTTACTTAACCAATTTTATTTTTCAGTTTTATTTTGTAACCTGCAGTAAGTTGATACTTTATTTTATTGTTATCTGATTAGTTTTTGTAAACTCCGTTTTCTTTTTGGTACTTCATCTTTCATAATTATTCTTTTATTTTATAATGTCTCAGTAATTTTCTGTGGATATCTTTCTCTTCTAATTCAAAGTAACTTTTCTTCCTGAAATTTTACAACCTTCAGCAATTTCCAATAATACTAATATAACTCCATTAAAATTTGATACAAGGATGTTTACTGGTGATCTGCATCTTCAGCTGGGAAATCATAACTTGACATATATGATTTACTACTAAATTCTTTATAAACAATCTCACAACCGATAGGATATCTAAATCTTTTAACCTTAATACATTGAATTTCTGTTGTCCCAAAAATTATAACTGTAATAATTTGATAATTGTACACTGATCATGAATGAGAAAGAAATACATATCTCTTGGTCTTTAAGATACTATATTCTTTCAATAGAACTGCACATAACGCAAATTCACTAAGGTTGAATGATATCTTAGTAAAATGTTGAAAACATTATAGGTAATAAATATAACAAAATCTAAAAGTAGAACTTTTCTATTTTCGTAAAGTTTCTAATTTTGCTGATGTTGGAGCAAAGAGACTGAGATTTTTTCTTCTCGTTTCTAACATATATAGTTAGGATCATTTGTCTGGCTGAATCCGCTTTTCTCAGTAAATACTACTTTACACCAATGGTGTCTAGTTCTGGCAATCCTGGGATCATAAACACCAAAATTCTTTGACTGTTTGTTAAAAAAAAACATTCTATATTGTTCATCCTCCTGGTGTTATAAAATGGCAATCGCTAAATGACAGTACATTTTCACTTCATTTTCATGTTTATTGGAGTTCCTTCTATTCGTATGGAATTTATTTTTTGCTTTCTCTTGTAGAACATAATAGACGGGCAAAAATTATCAATTCCAATGGAGTGATAGCTTCTTGTTTCCTTATCCTGTTAAGAGGGGATAATGCATATACTATTAAAACTTTTATTTCCAAAAATCTTTCCTTTCAATCATTTTCTAGTATAGATCATCCATTCCTAACCCATATAATCAATCACTGCAAAAGTGTTGAACACATATTTCTGTTGATTAAAATTCTCTAGACTTATAAATTAATATAGTGACTGATAAAAAACACAATCTGAACATAGTAATTACTAGTCATTTCCCTCCAATTTCCCCATCTCGCAAATTCAAAAAAAAATTATACCTAAGAAGTACCCTGGATAAATTATGGATTAAACTCTACAGAAAGTGAAGTTTTACCCTTAGAGCAAAGTACCTGAGTGATCGCACGTACTATTTTATTTGAATGTTTCAAATAATAGCTAAGCTATGTTTTTTTTATATATAGGTGATTAAATAAGGATTAAATTCAGTTTTAAACTAAAATAAATTAAATCATAGGAGCTTTTTTTGACTATGTTCATCCTCTTTTCTTTACAAATAGTAAGAGATCACAATAGAATAATTAAGTAACTAAAAAAATAAGGTGGGGCATATTTCTCTCTCTTTCTATCTCTCTCTCTCTCTCTTTCTATCTCTCTCTCTCTTTCTATCTCTCTCTTTCTATCTCTCTCTCTTTCTATCTCTCTCTCTTTCTATCTCTCTCTCTTTCTATCTCTCTCTCTCTTTCTATCTCTCTCTCTTTCTATCTATCTCTCTCTCTTTCTCTCTCTCTCTCTTTCTATCTCTCTCTCTCTCTCTCTCTCTCTCTTTCTCTCTCTCTCTCTCTTTCTATCTCTCTCTTTCTATCTCTCTCTTTCTATCTCTCTCTCTCTCTCTCCTTCTTTCTCTGATACTTCTTAAGGTGATAAGATTATAAGCCAGTAGGATTATTAAGACACTAGAAAAAATTAACATTTTTATAAACTGCCATCCAGCAGTTCAAGAGATTGAAAATAATAATGTAAATAACGTTTTTAAGGTTGATATCATATATTTTTAAAAATTAAATGTAATCTAGATTAATATATTCAAATTTTGAGTACATATTTTGACTTAAAAATAAGGGAGAATCAGAAATCATATTTAAAGAATCAAGGCTCATCTTCGTTTTGCTTACAAACAGTATAGTTTGTGAACATTACAAGGCTGGCACAACCTAGACCTGAGAGGATTGATAGAAATTGCCCTCTAGTTCAGATTCCAAATCATGTTTAATGACTGTCGATACATGAAAGGAAATTCAGTCCAATCACTGAGGCACAATGCAGAATGGATACTTGCAAATAGTTCAGTAGATTGGTAGACAGTTCAATCGATTCAGATATCAGTAGATTGATTTGTTAGTAAACAATAAATAGATGAACGCGTTTTTTAATCTACACAAAAGCGGTGCCTTTTAACAATTATTTAATAATTAACTCTATGCAGTTTGGAATTCAGTATAATTAAAGACAGTGTAAAATAAAATAAATAATCATACTCTATTCCAAACCAAAATATAAATTTTCTGATTGGTTAACATTTTATCATGTATACGCATTTGAATATCGTATTAAGAATAAAATATGATTTGTATATAGTTAAAAATATAATAAACACACAGTGTTTACAGTAATAATTTAATATTTACTTTATGATTGAAATAATTTTATTAAGTTAATTATTTTGTTTATGTAATCATGAATATTTATTTCTAAAAATTCCTAAGAATATTTCAATAGCAGCAAAAATTTAATTCATTGGTTTAGTATCCTCTCTAAGTTTTATCAGCTTAATTTTGAAAGCAATTACTATTTGCATTAGTATAGAAACTTAGAGGAAGAAATTTATGATACCAATTATATAGATTTTAGAAAAACAGTATTTTTGTTAATTCAATTATTTCGAGGGTTCAATAACGTATTGTTATTTATTTTATAACAATTACTCTAGCTCTCACATGAAAAATTGAGTTTTAGCTTTACAGAACATAGTTAATATTTTTATTCATGTTTACATTATAATCATTTACTTTTGTATTATTTTGTTTTCATGTAATTGTAGTTATTTTAGAGAAAATTTAATAACTGAAGGGATTAGAACCCTGACACTTACTGCATTTTAGGTAACCGATTCTATCTTCATGGTTAACTTTATCACAATTGAGTATGACTATCTTTCCCACAATTAAAGCAAAGAGAACCCCTTTGGGCACTTATGACAAAAGATCTCTCTTTTATTTAGTCAATATTTTTCTGCCTATACGAGTATAAGTAATGAATGCGCCATGTTTTGTAGAGCATTTATATTATCAAATTTTTCTAAGAAAATTAGCAATAAGAGTATTATTTTTGTTCTGCTCCTGAATGCATAATTTCGTTTCTGAGTGCCTTTTATTCTTCTTTATAATTTCTATCATCATCTTTCAGAACTTTCAATAAATATTTATCAATCGCATCTCTCATATTTTACCATTTTCAGAATTATTATTTATGAGTTTTAACATGGTTTTAAATCCATATATTCTGCTTGAGGTTTGATAAACTGATCCACATCAACAAATAAAGGAGATTCATCATCTTTTGTCAAAAGAGATTTATTATAAATCCTCATCTTTCAGACTTGAATTCAGTAAATGATGCCTGATATTCAACTTCTATGATAGTATCAATTTTACTAACAGTTATGGGATTATTGGTAGTCTTCAATTTTTACAATGGAACTATCGCTTCGGCCAACTTTCTTCTTTCCTCTCATATCTTATAGCAAAAACTCTTATCTGATCAGCATTAAAACTGACGTTGACACAGAGATATGTTTTAATTTAACATCTGAAACTAAAGAAGCCATAGAGACTTCTTATAATAAAATTTCCTTTATATTACAGCAAGTGACACCTTTCTCAAGTCTACTGCAAATAGTAATCCTTTTGAAACTTATTTTTACTTGAGCAGTGGTCAATAACTTGTTTGACCTAAATATTTTTATGACTGCCCATCAGTTAAATTTTTTAGGAATGATATCCACATGTTTCGAAACAATCATTCAAAGACCATTCAGCAATTATACATAGGGTACAATATTCTTCTAATATAAATTTTTCAACAAATGTGTCTTATATTTGCAGGATTTTCATTATTCTTCGATTTTGAGCACTGAAGTTTCAAATGAAGATAGTGTGAATATCTACATTTGCAAAATCTTCCTTATATATACCTTAAAATGAACCTAAATGAAGTTTGATTGCTCCTCTTCAAATTTAGAAAAGACAATAAATATTATTTTCTTATAAAAATCCATAAAAACAGTTTTTTTTCTCAAAACTTCCACTGAGCTTTACTTTTTATTTCTTCTACTATTTTAATACATAGAATATCTGCCATTCAGTTCATGAACACAATTTTTTCTATGTGAGTCAAAAAAGGTTTTTAAACTCATTTTTTCAACTAATTATGAATATTTAATTCGCTTAATTTTTTTGAAGTTTTTATCTCCGTCAGCTGATATTCACTCTTGAAAAAATTATTTATTTCGAAGATAAAATCTTTCCATAATCCTTCTGGTGATTTTCGGCGCAAGATAAATTTAAGGCTTAATGTTTCATAAATTACTTTATAAGCTTTCTCTGTAAAAAAATTTTTTTTGCATGATCATAATCTCTACACTTTTACAAATTCTCTAGAAATAAGCTGGCTATTACTTGTTGATAGAATATGTAAGAGATAAAAATCTCTTACTTATTTTCCTATTTTAAATTTTTTCAGTCTAGCGTTCAAATATATATAGAGAGATGAAATTTTATTTCATCACCCTTTGGGTTAAATTATTAAATGATGTTTTGCAGGTTTTTCAATTCTATTGCGTTGCTTTTCTCTATCATTGTATTGCCTCCCTTTCATTTTAATTTTTTTTTCCTATCTACAATATATTTCATAATCACATAACTGCAATTTTTATTGGGATTTTTAAAATAATTATTATTTTTTTAAATTAAATTATTTTTCTATAAATAAAGGAAATATCAAACGTATGCATATCATTTTAATGAAATATTTAAAAATACTAAATTTTTCATTAATAATTTCAAATTTTTTCTATTCAAATATCTGTAGCAAAATTGTAAGACCACTACTTAAAACAAGTTGCATTTTATAATAATCAAAATATCTTTTAGTCATTGATTTATATATATATATATATATATTGAGATTTTCGTGATAACATCATGTACATTATTTTCCATTAAAAAAAACAAGTTTGAGAGTTAAGTTTGGAAAATTTTTATCCACTTTATCTATATAATGGCTATTTTAACTTCATACACATAATCATATTATCTACATACAACTCTTAATCCAAATGAACCCCCAAACTTTTTTGGTATTTAAGTCTAAACTAAAAATTGACCAGCCCATTGCTCTTATCCTTTCTTTTTGCAATCAACTAAAGTTGATTTTAAGACACATCGTGGTGAACTATCTTGCTGAAATTTCCTATGATAAAAGAATATATAAAGTGTAGATAAGGTAATGGTTGATAAAGACTGCGTGCATTTTTCTAGGAATTTTGCAGTTCACATTTACTTGATATGCAAATGCTCCCCACAGCATGACACTTTTACTATTACTACGACTTTGAATGATCTTCTGAATAAAAATTCGGCTTTCTTAGTGAAAATCATTTCAGTGGTAAATTTAACCTCCGAGTCATCTATACGGACTTTTCTTTCTCATCGAAAAACTATTTTTGCAAATGTTCACTCCAGTACTTCGTTTCTTTAGTCTATTTTACCCAATTATCTTTCTTATTTCAACACTCTAATTTTTATTTTATTTTTTAAAAGTAGCATTTCAATTTCATTTTCATATGAGATAAATATTGTAAGTGAGATAAATTTAAATGTTTGCAATGTTATTTTATAAGTAAATACGATCTTTGTTTAGTTACAATTGTTAAAATTTGTCTCTTATCTAGAGATGATAATTTATTCTTTCTCATTAATTTCTTATAGTTTCCATAAAATTTTTTTTTTTACTTTCTGCTTTGTGAGTAGTACTCTTAAAATATTTTATGACCTTCGTTGTTTTCTCTTTCAAATTTTTCATTTATAAAACGAGTATTTAGCTCAGAGAAGTATCTGCTAATGTGAATTTCATAATAACAAATTCAAATTTTCTTCATAGTATTTTTGTCCTTTTGTTTAATGCAAAGTTACAGTTTACAAATGATTTGGGGAAATAAAGTATAATTAATTTAAATTATATGTTCAATGCAAATATTTAACAGACGTGTATGACACAAATATTTTAAAAAAACTGTTCCTTGTGGAATATTAATGAAACTTTTCCCCTTCAGTGGTCTCTCTTTCAGAAAATTTAACTTATTTCATTTCTTTTATCATCTATTAAAATTACTCATTTTTATATACTAATAAAATGAATGCTATTTTTTTTAAGTTTTATATAATTTTGTAACACACTATACATTATAATTCCTAGATTGCTTTCACGTAATCCGACCATAATCTTCTATTATAAGGAGTATTTTTATATTCTTCATTTTTATAATCCCTCCCTTTCCTCAATCTAATTCTGTTTCTCAATTTTAAATGTTCAAATTTTCACAAAAATCATTTAACTTTCAACTAGAGTTAAAAATTTGATCTAAATTTTGGAATTAACAAGTAACACAGCTCAAAAAAATTAGTATTAAATTCAGCAGTTTTGTAACCAGCAAACAGAAGAGATATCTTTGGATGCTATCTCATACAGACATACATAGCATCGAAAACGCGGACTAATTGGCTAAAAAGGGTTCTTGGGAACATTTAAATGCCCCTGATTCTTTAACCTACTGTGAACTTTCTTGTGGCTACAAGATCTGACAGTGCCTCATGGAACATCCGTCCAATGCACCAATGGTATCAGACCTGGTCAGGTTTTGTCAGTCTAGTGTAGTAGAAGCGATAAGACAGTCAGTACAAGATTAAAAATGTACATTTAAGATCTCAGTTTCACAGTTACGAGAAAAAGTTCTTTCTTATCTACTTGACGTGTCACAGAAAACAGGTGACTCCTAATTATATTTTGGATTGTCTAGGGCTCTTTTCTCACACACATACTAGACCTATATAGAAACCCAATCAGGGTTTTGGGCTTTTTGAGCATGAATAAATTTATAGACCTGGTTTGGCTCCACTGAAACCAGGTGATAAGTAACAACAACTACATTTTATCATTCCTGTTTTATTCATCATACAACTAGAGTAGCAAAAATAATTCTTATTCATTTCCTTCCAATAACAGAAAATAAAACATAGTTTTTTTCATTCAAAAAACTAATAGTAAAAACAACCTGTTTGTCCATATAAATTTTTATATACGTAAAACATCCATTTAATGAATGATTTTTTTTTGACTTGCATTTATTATCAGTTCAAACTCTGGTATGAAAAAATAACGGTAGCAAAAATAATCTTTCCTTTCTTATAAACAATTTTATTTTGAGAATCAAAACTTTCTTTTATTTACTTAATGATTAATATCATATGACTTTTAACTGTAAACATAGATGCATGTATTATATAACACAGAATAAAATTGAATATTCATAGACTAACAAATTTACAAAGGTAATTCAATAGATATCAATATTAATTCATACGCATACATTTTTGTGTTGATATACATATTTTTTTTTTTCAAAATAATAAACTATTTCTTACAACAATTTACTTTCAGATATATTTCCATTAAACACATCTGAAATCGATATTTTTAAGAATTTTTTAAAGCACCACCATGTTAATGCATATATGTATCATAATTTTATTATATTTGTTACCATCATAATATACTCATTAAAAATACTTGAATTTTCTATACAGCACTGGCGTGCTAAAATATTCATTAAATTTCTTGAAAGTAATCTTTCAAAAAATGAAAATAAATTATATTCGGGTCATTATTTTCGTTAACATACACTACAACTTTTTTCACTATGTAACAACAATTGCAAAACTATTTATACATTTTAATTTTTTTGAGTAAAATTTAATGAAACATATGTACTGTCTTATAAAACCAAAACAAATGCTTTTAATTTGAAATGAAAAACAAAACTGTAATTGGAACATAAATGAGCTTTTTTATTCTATTTTTGAATTATTTACTTTTTTGAGACAATTCATGTCAATATAGCTATATGTTTTCTTTTATTAAGATAATAATAAGTAGTTCAATACATTTCACTTTTATTGAAACTAAATTTGTTAATTTTAAACACCATGCCGTTTTCAAGGCGATCTTTTGGCAGGAGGAATTTTTGCCAAACTATAATTAAACACCGGATGTTGTTGCTTTTTTTGCCCTTAGAAAATATTTGTGGTATTCACCTTACATGCCAACGGAAAGATAATAGCAATATTACAAAAAATCTTATTTACTCCATATTATTGTTTACATCATATATAGCTATAGGGATAGCAAAACATAAATTTATGGTGCAAGAAGTTTATTGTTCTTCAAAACCATACGTCATAATACATAAAATACTCAATTCAACCAAAAGATAATATAAAGACTTTTAACTAATATCTGAGCTCCATGTATACTCAATTACCAATGATTATCATATTATCTCTTATTTCTTCACTGATTTTTGTCTATATTTACAACAATCAACTATTATAGGTTGGTAGAAGAGCTATCCTTCATAATGCATAAATATAAAACTATCGTACTGAGTTGTAATTATTATAAGTTACTTCATAAAAATATTCACATTAATATTATTGCTCAAAATTTTACATGATATTTTATACATTCCTTTTTGTGAAAAGTGTAACTTTTCGAAGAAATTATTAAACTTATTAATTTTAGTTTTTTTAACAATTATCCTAATATTAAGGCCGTAACTCTATCCTGCAAATCTATCTTTATAAATAAACAGTCTCCAATTTATGTGTTAAGTTTATATCGAGTGTTTTTATTGCAATAGATTGACTCTATTAATAAGCAATTTTTATTTCCTTCTGTAGGACAAAAATCAACCTGATTATGAGAGAGAGACTGACATATTTTCCAATAAAGAAAGTAAGTTGATTTGTTAATAAAAATTGGTACATCATTCATATGTTAATAATCATAAGATAACAAAGTTGCAATCAAAAATGAATTTCAAATAACTTAAATAGTAACTGAATAGTAACCATTCTGCAATCAGTTCAACTGAGCATCATTTAGGCTTTCTCCCTGGAAAAGTCACTAGAAACTAATAATTGCGCAGAATGTCTGTTTTTTAAATTATAAGTTTTAATTAGCTATTAAGCTTGAGAGTACCATGGTGGAAGCTTGAGAGTGCCATGGTGGAAGCTTGAGAGTGCCATGGTGGAAGATTGAGAGTGCCATCGTTGTAAGGAACAAGCAGAAGATTACAGCACTTGACATGCCACCCGCAGAGGTATTATTTCATTGGAGGATATTGTGACCGCAATTTATTTAACATGCTCCTGTTGCCTTTAGTGAACATTATGGACCTTCAGTTAAGTCAGCATTTTAACTAAGCAATTAAGTAAGCAAGCAGCTCACCGCGTTTCAAATAATCACTCAGTCAATGTCTTTCAAAGTTTTGATACAGATTTAAACTATTTGTGACACTCATTGGCTATTTTTTTTTTCAAATACTTAATTGACAATTAGTTTCCTTAAAGGTGAATTATAAGTTGCATGCAATTCTAAAAGGATTCAGTCGAAATACTTACCATTTCTTTCAAAGGCATTGCTTAAATTACTGACGGATTAAATAGGATTAATTTGCTATAATAATATTGCAGTACAGAGTTATTAAAATTATTATTCAACTTTATTTAATCTGTAACATCATTCTCATTTCAATATCATTCAATCTTCTCTCAGTTACAATTCTTCAATGACCTTTTTTCTAGATTAAAGGTACATGACAATGAAAGTGCTAAAAATACTTTTGAATGATTTGATATTTAATCTTTATAAGGCTCAGTTTATCAAATACTGAATTATGCAAGTCCATGAAGAAAGACAACGTCATATATGTTCATTTATGGAAATGTTATTTTTGAAAAATATTGTATGTATTTTTAAATCTTCAATTTAATGAAAACCTAAATATAGCACAGATAATTAAGGGAAATGTTTGTTTTATATTTAAATTTCCATTCAAGTGAAATTTATTTTCTTATTGTTTTCCATTTTTTGTATGTTATCAACTTAAATTTTCTAATCTATTCAGTACATTAACTTTTAAAATTAGAATTAATTTTTCCTTTAGTGATAAAAAACTATGAATTTAAGCAATAATCTTCTCATTGTAAATTTTAAAATAAAATATAATATTCATGTTTTAAAACAAAGTTATTTATTTGTTATGAAAACTATTTATATATTTCTTATAAAAATAGGAGCTTCAAATTATAAAGGATTATGTTCCATATGGGGATTCTATCACTACAGAACATTCGATGGTGGAGTATTTACATATCCTTCCACTTGCTGGCACGTACTTGCGAGTACCGAGAATGATGATACTATCATCAGCGTGAAAAGTATTTGTGATGGAAGTTTGCCATGTGAACGCCTTGTATTCATAAAAACCACTCATAACAGGTAGGTATGAAACTCACATGTAATTTATTGTAAGTATTTTATAATATTCCAATTCAAGGGTCCATGTATAACCAAATTGTTGTCCAAAATGTGTGAAAAGTTGCTTGATTAGATTTATGCTTCCACATCATAAATGAAATGGCAGTACTGACATGAAAGTTAATAATGCAAAATAGAATTGACATTCAATTTCACATCCAAATAATTTTCAATTTATTTTCTAGTAAAGTGCTTGATATTTTCACCATTTACAATTGACAAATCTATTGACACATTTGACTAGTGTATTTTGATGGTGTACATTATATATTATCCATTTAAACTGCATTATGATTTACTACATAAAGTAATGACATTTTAATATCAAATTCATCTACGAAAATAATCGTTTTGAAACACTCTTTTCAGCAACTACACCTGCACATCTTCATAATATAGTTAGGATATCCTCAAATTAATAAAAGCTTCCCTATTGATTTTTGAACGAAATAAGTTTCAGATAGATATTCTAAGACATACTTCCACTTCTGATATTTCTTTCACTATTTCTACATTCATGTTGATTCATCAATAAAATAAAGAGAAGTTTATAACCTTACAATAAGTTGAAGTGGTTTAAATGCCTAATATTTACTTTGGGATATTTTTCGTAAGCAACACTTTTTATACTAAAAGGAATAAAATCAATGATAACTGCTTTTGAGTTCTTTGTTAACTGCCTAATTGACGAAGTACCAAACGCTATAATCCAGCTAACAGTTTAAATATTAGAGCTATAAATACATTAAACACATTACATTTCAGTCCTTGTAATCCATTATAAATTTAAATATAAAATGATCTATTAATTCAAAAACATAAATATTTTTCTGGAATAAAAGAATTTTATTTTCATACTATATATAATTATTTACATTCTTTATTCATATTTTATATTATAACACAACTTATAAAATAACTTTATTAACTTATATTTGATATTTAAAATTCTAAAACCATTCGCGCGGTAAAATACTTTAAAACTGTTACATCTAAAATATAATTCTAATTTATTATAATTTTGTAGCCATTAAAACTCATTTATCAAATATAACTTATAATATCAACAAAAAATAGCAAAATAATTTTTTGTTTGGTAACAAAGTTATGCATGTGATGATGTTGTTTATTTAAACTTTAACTATAGTGTATAAAATCTGTTGTTTTTTCTTTTTTTTTTTTTTTTTTTATTTTTTTTAATAATCAATATCATATATTTTGCTTCAAATAGCGCATATTATAGGATCATTTCTAATCATAGAAATTTCAAAATTAGATTTTAAACCATCATCATAAAAGGTAATTACTGTGGTTTTAAGCATTCCTTTAAAGGAAAACTAAGCACGTATAAAATAAAAATAAGTCATTCGAAGTTGAAAAGTCATATTCGTACCAAACCATTTTTGAATTAGAGAATTTGTAAAAATTATTTCTGATTTCTAACTATGTCTCTTAATTCGTGACTTTTTAATTTTCTGGGTTTCGCTTGTCGTAATTTAGCCTGAATAGATTCTGTAAAAATTTAAACGGTTGACACTAAACTGAATTAATTTATAAATTTTGAATTAATTTTTAGCTATTTATGATATGCTTATGATCGATAATGTAGCATAATTATTAAATTTAAAACCTATTCACTTCCAAAATGCAATATGTAGACATATTGCATTTTCGAAGTGAAGAAGCACTCTTTAAAGTGAAAAATCAGCTCAGTCTTACACACTCTTAAAAATTGCTGCAATTCTGATTTCTGGAAACACATTTGCCACTTTATGCATTTGAGAATTCCTTGAGTTTTCTCAGCTAGTTAGCCAGTTCTATATCAAGGAAACATTCTCTAGAACAGCAATACACGGAGAATATCAGAATGCTTATAGCCTTAGTCTTTAACCGTTAAACTCTGAAAAATAAATTAATATGATGATACAAGATTTTTCTAATTTGTGATTTAATGTTAAAAACATACAATAGCAATGCAATTAGAAAACAAAACTATAGAAGTTATTAAATATAAATACTGTATATAAAAGTGTTTGTATCTGAAAAGAAATGATGCATTAAAAATATTTTTATAAGCACCGTAATAAAATTTGAAAATATTCCACACAGCAAAACTATTTTTCCTCATATCTTCAATTTATGCATTTAAATAAACATTTCTAATTTTTTTTTAAATTTTTCATCAAAAGTTCTTTGATAAATAATTGTACTAAATAATTTTCCCTAAAACTCTTGCATACTTTATATTATTTATAAAGAATTTTGTTACAAAACTTATAGATTTGCAGCATACTCTTTTTTAATGTGTTTATTTAAACTTAAACTGACTAATTAAATAAGAAAATATATACTCAAATTAAACTCATTTTATAAAAAGCCAAAGCAATAACATTTTTAATTTTTCTTAGAATTTGATTAATTTGTACAAAAATTCAAACATTCATCAATTGTTAGCAAAATAAAAAAATTTAATGCAAAATTTTAAAGGTAATTATAAACCACAATAATGCATTTATAAGCAACAGCATTTTTTATTTTTAATTTATTGTTATTTCATAATTGTGCGAATTAAAAAAACTATTCGGTTTTTATAAATGTACTTTAATATACACACTTAGAAGAGACCCAACTGCTTATAAAAAATTTTCTCCTTCAAATCTAAATATTATATTTTGCAAAGAAAAAAATAAAAATGCAATTCAATTATCAGTTTTAATTAAAGTTATCATAAAAACATTTTAAATTTACAAATAGTTGACACAATATTTTTTTATTGTAAGAATTTAAGCAAAAATATATTCTTTACATTTTATATAATTTTCTAACAGCACAAATTCTGTTAATATGTTATTTACATTGTAACCTATAAGTTACG
>CM057813.1:86527690-86595190 GCA_030067965.1 Latrodectus elegans
TAGGATATATAAAGGAATCTGCTTTAATTATTCTGTTTCATACTAAGCGTATAATGTTTCTGTATTTTTATTCAGAATGCAGTAATGATAGTAGCAGATTCGTACATGCAAGGCAAAACTGAAGGTCTCTGTGGAAACTATGATTTGCAAATGGATGGTACATTTACATCTGCTGATGGCACCAAAACACATGATGTATTTTTATTTGCTGATAGCTGGAAACTATCTGAACCTGATGGAGGTACTTATAGATGAAACATAAATGTAAAATTTCACCATCATTTTCAACATAGTACTTAAAGCTTTTTTGAGCTTCACTTTTTACTATATTTTACGGTTGAATATGGAGATAAATTGTCAGAGTCAATATTTATTAACATACCTTAAATTACTAAACAACCAATTATTTACTGATCATAAATTGTGAAATTTATGACGAAATAAAATTATTTATATATATATAAATTCTTCTGCAATAACTGATCAATATATTTTTAATTAATTTCATTTTAATAGCATTCTTTTATTTCGGAAAATTGTATTTATTTGCAACTCTAAAGAAATTCCATCAAAAGAAAACTATGTATTTTTGATAAACTTACAATATATGTATTTTTTATTTTAATAAAATTATTTTAATATTAAAAATGGAAATATATTAAACAATTTTGAAACTTTAAGTAATTTTAAGAATTTTTAAAATAAGAAAAAAGTTTACTAACTTTAATAAGTAAATTGGAAATCTCGTTTAAAATTCTATTTTACCATTAGATATATGAGAGAATTATTACTTTCTATTGCTTATACTTACTAAACTAAACTTTCTCAATTTAATACAATTATATTTTTTATTTTATATTGATATAAATGCTGAAAATTTAAACTTTCATACATATATTGTTGATGTTTATGTTTAAGTGTATAAAGTAATAGAGCTTTATATTCTGGAACATACATTTTAATAATTTATTAATTGATAATAAGATAATTTCACATGAATATATTTCATTAAAAATTTACTAAACATGCATCATATATTTGAGATATATATTAATGATCATTTTATAAGATTTAATCTGATGGTAATAAATCAGGCTTTACAAAAATTTAGATGTGCTTTTCGTTTTTCGGTCATCTGATTTTATTGAGATGACGCGATTATCAATATGGAATAATAGTAAGCTCATAAAAGCATTTTATAAATGAATAACAAATTTTATAATCTAAAACGTATGTTGATTACCAGAATTGAAATTTATTTAAAACTTTGCTGTCAGTAAACAATTATAGTACATAAAGTCATCATTTTGCCAAAAGCATCCAGAAATGAAAGTGTCCTCATTATATATGTTGTTTCTTAATGATGTCTTTTTATGAATTAAATAATATGAAAGAAACTTTACAGTTATGATTTTCATTCAACTTCTCTGAAAATTGATGTCGACATCTAGTCAATGAAATCATATGATTAATAGTTCATTTTGATAACGAAATCATATCAAAATGAACATGAATAAAATCTTATTTTTATGTGTCACAATAAATAAATTAAAGAAAAGCTTTAAATAAAATTTAAGGACCTTTCCTTTTTTTCATAACGTTAATTACATTAATTATGTGTTTTGATCTAAGCATGTGTAGATGAAGCTGTTGTTAAGAATCCGTGCAGTTCTGAAACACATGAGAAACAAATGCTATACAACAAGGCAAATGTAGAATGCGCTGCTATATATAATAAAGTTTTTGAAAAGTGCACGAAAGTAAGTACATTTAATTATTTCACTTACGTCATTTTTCTCATTGCATTGTACATAGTACCTATATCTTAAATTAATTCCTTCAGATACTTGATGTACAATTATATTTAACAAAATGCCAAATGGATTGTTGCAATGCAATGTCTGTTGAAGGATGCCAGTGTTCTTCGTTATCTGAATTTGTTCTAGAATGTTCTCGAGCAGGTGTTGATATGTCCCAAGGTTGGAGACATCCTGGACTATGCCGTAAGTGTTAAATAAACATGAAAGGATATAATTTTCATTGATTTTGAATTTAAATTTAATTCTTCAAGTGATTTCTTTCAGCATTAACATGCTCAAATAACACTCAATACAATGAATGTGGTCCAGGATGTCCAGCTACCTGCACTGATCAAGAACCTGCCTGTCAGCAAGAAAATTGCATTGATGGCTGCCACTGTCCAGAGGGAACAGTTCTTGAAGAAGGTATTTGTATACCAGTGGAGGATTGTCCATGCCGCCAAGGAGAAGATGTTTATTCAAAGGGAGAGACAATTGAGCAAGACTGCAATACTTGGTATTTACTTCTCTTTTTTTGTGAATAATGACCAAAATAAAAACATTATAATCATTAACAGTGATATTTTCCTCTGGAAAACAATATTTATTCAAAAGACCTATACACTATTTAAATGTATAAATTGAAAATTATCATAATTAATAATATTTTTCTCTGGTATATTTATACATAAACACATTATTTACTTTCACATATTATCTTTTATATTCTACTTTAATTAAATATCAAAATGTTTTGAAAATAAATATAAATAATTTGAAATTTACTGATAAAAAGCAGTTTTCATTATTAAAAATGTCTATTTTTCAAATTCATAAGCCTCATTTTATTGATTCTTACTATATTTTTTGCCAAATAAATGAAAAAATATTTTAAAAGGTTAAAAAATAATACCTGCATCTTTCATTTAGTAAAATATAAACTTAACATCAATAAATATGTGATTGCAGTAATTAAGAAAACATATTAACCATTTTCACATAGTATGAACAATTCTATTTTAATTACAAATTTCTTGACAAAACATTCAGAAATTGCAAGATTGAATAAATACTAAAATACAAGTTTAAATATGTTATAAATATAAAATAAAACATGTTTTATTATTAACTAACTGAATGTTCTAGCTTTCCTGTACTACATTTGTAAGATTCTATGTATGATTCCATGAATTTATCGTTTATGTCTGACTTATCTTTACTTACAGATTTTACTAAAATATACATAAATCTAGATTTTGGGAATCCCACTTAGATACAAACTGAAAAATCAAATATGAAATTACTATGAACATAAAAGCAGAATATAAATTCTTTGGTTATGGTATATCAAAATTTTAAAAACATCTATAAAATGTAAAAATTCACTTTTGCTTAAAGTGTAAGCTTAAATGGAAAAGATTGAGATACTAAAGATTAAAACACATGAATGCGTACACATTACAAAATAATTAAACTAACAAATTCTCGAAAAGGTATTTTCATCAGAAATTGATTATATAGATTGGCAAAAAATGAATTGAATGAGTTTGAGTGAAAACGAAAAGAATCTTTAATAACTATCTAAAATTTTTAAAGCTATTAAATTCTAAAGTTGGAACTTTTTTCTGGATTTTCTGACCAGTAATTAAGATGACAAACTACACAAGTAGAAAATCCGAGAGATAGAGAGAACAAATGCAATAATTTTTTCAAAATATTGAAAAATAATTTTTACAAAAAGAAATAAATAGAGAATCTTTTATATAAAAGTAATTGATTAGTTGTCTGTAATACATTTTTTACACCTAATTATAAAATATTTCATTTCGTTTAAATATCCTTTAAGAACATTTGAAGTTTGAAATAATTTTTGTAAAGGAAAATGCGTTCAAGAAGCAAAACATTTTTCAGCAATTATTAATTAAACCTTTCGCTTATGTTAATAGTATTCATGTCATTATACTTTGAAAGAAATTTCATTTTTATTTTTAATACTAATTGTCATCTAGTGTTTATTTTAGTTATTTAAGACTTAATAAAGTAGATTTGGTTTTTTGAATGAATGTTGGACTAATGTTATTGATATTTTAAATTAAATGAATGTTTACATGTAATTATACGTAAATTAAATTCCATAACATTGATGCATTTTCTAATTGCCAATAATGTGATACTAATTCATTGTTAATTGCTTCCATGGCAACGCATGGATGGAAATTTTAAAAAGAAGAAAAATACATCACATTTCCTTGTAAAAGCAAAAGTATTTTGTAACGGAATTTAAAAAAAATTATATCGCATAAATAATTAAATCCTATCATGAGGAATTTAGGAGGAACTCAAATCAATGTTAATATTGAATTAACTTAATTAGTAAAGCTGTAGTCAAAATTTCTAAAAATTGTTAGTTTTTCTGTTAAGATAGTTAGATACCAAAATATTGTTATCAACAGAATGGAGGAGTTACAGGCGTTCACAGTTCCACCAGAACAACATCCTGCTGGCAAACAGGGAATTTTTATTTAAGTATCTAGTTTAAGTTAATTTAAAGTACCAGAAAGTCTGTATATATGTATATGTTAGAAGACAGATTAGCAATAAAGCTAAGCAATGATGGTATGAAAAATAAATTATTTCCTGTTATTTATACTACATGACATGTATTAACTTTGAAACATGACATGCATGACATGCATTAACTTCATGACACACTTTGAAATACCGAGACATCTGAATTAGAACCAAAAGCATTTTATAAACTACAGAATGAAACTACACCGAAATGTATTGAATATATAGGCAATTCTCGTACAAGGATTTTCTACCAAATGTCAAAATAATGTTTTAATGGATTTTTATGAGATGAAGTATTACGAAAAATAGAATTTTAATTCGTAAAAAATAATAAAATTAAGAATTAAATTTTCGTTTAATTCTCTTTTATCTAGTTCAAAACAATTTAATTTTTGCTACTTCAGAATGAACACATATGAAACTCTAAATTCATATAATTTTACATTGGAAAGCAATTAAATTAGGAAAATCTTCGTACTCTAGTATACACCAAACTTCATGCAATTAGAAACCATAAAAAGTATACTTTTGCTTTATGATAAGTAATGAAATATATATTTCCCTACTAATAAAAATGATTTTAACAATACTAAAATTATTTCAATTGTAAAATCACATTTATCATTATATTGATTACATATATTTATATATTTACAGTTATAAAAAATATTTTTATACGTTGGTACTATCTTTTTTAATCCATTAATGTTTCAACCCTTTTTTTCTTTCGCATTTGAATTTCATTTAATTGCACAACAAAATATAAGATCTGACTAATGAAATTCAGATGACTTATCAATTTAGTTTATTATATTTATATAATAACTTTAATGTTAGACATATATTATACATCATATGTTATAATAACAATGATGCATAATATGTGTCTAATATAAAATGTGCTTATGTTAACATATGACGTAAATTTTAAGATATTGATTAAACGGAAAGCTGTTAAAAATTGTTTGAAAATTTTATTTTATGACAAATATGAAACAGCTTCCTATTCAGCAGAAAAAGTCTTGCATTGCTTTTTCTATCATGCTACTTACAGTTGATTGTCAAGATACACTTACAAGGTTAGTTTCAGTAACTTGGGTGCCAATTACCATCACTTAAAATAAGATTTAAACTAAAATCACTATGGATTTTAAAATTTTATATCATTAAAATAAAATTTAACCGCTATAATTTAACTTCTTCAATGCGTTGATAAGTGTACATACTTTTTAGCATATATAATCAGTATTCTGAAACAGTTAACTCTGATAAAGGAATCATTAACAAAGTTTTGATTTCAGTAGTCATAAATCATAAAAACAATCTGCCACGAATATTTTAAATTTAAAAGTAATTTTATAAATCATAGTTTTTTTTTAAAAAACTCAACCACTTTTAAATTTCTTTGCAATTAAACTGAATTTAATATAAATTCATTTTTCATGAAAAATCCCTTACATATACTTCGTATTTAGGAAATTTACTTTACGTACTTTACATTTGTCTGGAAATAACATTTTTATTTATTCCAGTGTTTGCGAGGATGGACATTGGGAATGTACAGACGTAATTTGTCCAGCAACATGCACTGTATCTGGACCTCATATAACAACTTTTGATGGATTAGCTTATGATTTCATTGGAATGTGTCCTCATTATTTAGTAGAATCTGATAAATTAGCATTTAATATCCAAATAGATTATGCAACTCATTGCAGGCAAAAGACTCCAGGTAATGCCTGTATCAAAAGCATCACCATTCAAACAACTGAAGGTGCCGTCGTCAAGATAAAATCAACAATGGAGGTGAATAATTTTTTATTTTTATGAAATTTTCTGATACATTTTAGAAGAAATAACGCAAATTTACATGTTTTCCATAAGTAAAAACACTGAGGTAAAATATGTGAATTTAAATATCTCATTTGTTTCATTAAACTATTTAAATCAATGAATTTCAGTTAAATTACATTCTGTACCAGTTATAAATTTATGCTTTATTGTAACTATGATTTAACACACATATTTCATAAATTAATATCATTGAAAATAAGTTTTTGTATACTTTACTCATACATAAATTTAATTTCCCATTAAAAACTTTCAATGAACAAATGTTTAATTTAATAATAAAATTATATGTCATTTATCAAACTTGTGAAATTTTTATTTTAACTTTTTACATATTTCCATTGTAATATGAAATATTATATTAATTATCTTTCATATTATATATTAAATAATTATATATTATATTAATTATACTCATATAAGATTTCATTTTATAATGAAAGTATTTCATAAAAATATTTTCACTATAATATGAAATATTATATATGCTATGAGAAGTTTTCAATAGTTCTTATAGCATAATATTTTTATAAAGTATATCAATATTTTAACAGCGATTGCTCAACATAAGTATAAATCCCATTGAATTTGGCATCATTTCCAAAAACTAAATAATTATCCAAAAAATTATTTGTATATGCAATAAACCAGGTTGAGAATTAGGCCTATACCAATCACCCTGGTTCATTGAATGTGTTTTGATTATTAGATTATTAGAGAGGAGTATGTGAACTCGCAATTATATGCATATGTAACCACTTCCAATTTCAATCTTGAAATGGCAATAACTGCATTAGATTTAGATTTGCTTCGAAACAAATCAACGCTAAGAGGTTGGAATTCATTAAACGAGAAACAAATGCATATAACATAAAACAAACAGAGAAACTGAATATTGCAGCTGATGGAAGCAGAGTTCAAATTTATCGTACCTGATTTCCTTCTAAAGTGATTTGTTTTTAATTGATAATCAAAGATCAAAACAAATTAAAACTTGATGGCTCTGGTGAATAAAACACTCATTGGTCCTGCTAGGTAAGAACAGATACAATTATCCAAAACGTATTTTGGTTGTGATAGTTGTCTGCTTAGAATGTTCTTGAAACTATTTCGTTGACTTTTTGTTTCGAAGAGATGGTACACGGTATTTCCTAACAAAATGCATTTACGCAGAATATTTCGCCTTATTTACAAAAATTTTGACGTAAGCAACTAATGTATCAATCAGATTGTCCATAATTCACGTCCGTAATTTGCTGCAGAGGAAAAGGAAATGGACAGATCCCTCACCAGCCATGATTCTAAAGAACATGTTTGAAGACTCATAGTTCATAAAATATACAGGCATAATTTAAATTCCGAATCAAAGATATCCATTGAGGATGCCTAGAATAATTTGGGACATAGTACATACATACAGACATGTATATACATAAGTAAGCATATATATATATATATATATATATATATATATATATATATATATATATATATATATATATAGTTTTCATTTTCATTTCAATTTAAAAATTGATTATTTTCCCATATTAAAACATTTGCTATGATGATTAAATATTATTTTAGGAAATCCTATTCCTATATTTTAAAAAGTTTCAATACATAGTTATGATTTTACCCTTATTCTAAGGATTTATTTTTAATGTTTTTTCAAAATAGAGATTTCAGAAAATTATCTTAATTTTTAACCAACTACTATTAAAATTAGTATTTTGTCTAAAATAATCTTATTAGCAGTACATAATTAGGTGCCAATTAATAAATAATTTTAATATTTCTCAAAATATATGAATATACACTGCAATTAGAAACGAGAAAATATATTTGTTTAATGCTTTGTAATTAGGATGATCAGTTTTTCCACCATAATGGCTCTAACATATATATATATATATATATATATATATATATATATATATATATATATATATATATATATATATATATAAAGGTAAGGAATGGGTGAGATTAGGATAAAGGAAAAAGAAGTAATGTTGCAGAATTAAATCAAGTTCATAAAAAACATTTTTCTGTTAGGTATCTGTAAACGAAAAAGATATGCCTGAATTACCTATTTCTGCACCTGGAATTTATATTGGACGGGCAACTTCTCTGAACATTAGAGTAAGTATATTATTTAAAGTTTGCTTAAAACTTATTCACAATTGTTATAATACTATTTTAGAATTTCTTGAAATTTACTTAATAAATAAAGATAGGATATATAAATGTAATTTTATCTATCCTATCCTTATATATTAAGATCTTAAGAAAAATATTTTTCTCCCAAAATCTCTCTTTCTACTTGATTTTAAAGGAAATTTTAAGCCGAATTTCACCAATCTTGATGAATTCTTGAATTATTTTAAACATTTCGATTATTTTATGATAAAAAAGCAAAAGAATAAAACAGTATAATTTTATAAATAACAAACTATCACAAATTTTTTGTTTCGTTAATTATTTCATTAGAAATCAAAATGGTACATACATTTTCTTGATATTCTATTACATTTCTGACAAATGATTCATTTGGAAGAGCACACATACACAACAAAGCTTTTGTGCATTTTTATAAAACAAATCACACATATAGCAACATGTTTATTAATTTATTCAGACAACTTATACAACTGTTAATATAACTCAAATTGTTTTCCTTGAATAAAGGCTCATCTTAGCAATGGGTTGGAAATATTATGGGACTTAGATTCATCTATTCAAATATATGCGCCGGCTGAACTGTTTAATCAAGTGCAAGGTCTCTGTGGTACTTACAGCAAATGTCTACAGGATGAATTCTTGACACCAGAAGGAGATATCGAAGCATCTGCCGGTACATTCGCAGGGAAGTGGAAAGTAGAGGAAGAGTGTGTGGATGTAGAAGACATGCCAATAGTGGGTGACAAGGCTTGCGATGTTTTCCCTGAGAGGAGAAGTACCGCTACAGAATTGTGCCATGTATTGAAGGAAAAGGAATTTTCAGGTAAATCATACTTATTTCAGTTTTTGGACTTGCCGTATTTTGAAAATATTTTCTAATGTTTATAATTAATGGAGGTAGCTAAAATTTAAAATGCGTTCAAAAAAGTAGAGCCCATGTTTTTGAATATATGTAATGATTTATACCATTTTAAAATATGCGTAATGAAACTAGCTTTATATTTAGTTTGCACATTTTTATTTAATTAAAAAAAGAAGTTTCAATAATAGGTAATAAACCTGGTATGTAAAAATTATGGTGTTTTTAGTATACTATAAAGTAAAAATAAATTTTTAGAAACAAATTTAATTTTTTTTATATATATACATAGTTTTAAATATACAAATGTAGTTAAAATTTTATTTCTTGTTACAATTTGACCAGCTTATATTGAATAGTTCTATAGTTAGCATCTGACGTTCTAGTTTCACTTTTTATATATAAGTTTGACAATGACTGACAAATAATTATGCAAAATGGAATCATAAAATTTCTGAGGTTATTGCTATTCAACTGTAGATTGGGCAATGTTTTGTATGATTAAGTCAATGTTTATTAAATGAATATTACTCAATTTTATATTTTACATAATAGTGCAATATAACTTCCTCATTTAACCATCATAAATATGTTTGAAATTTCTTTTTTGTGTACTCTACTGTCATCTTAAAATATAATTTTTCATCTGTAGCAATTCTTTGAAATCCAGGACATTTTTAGTGACAAAAGATTTGTTTTGGTTCTCTCTCAAATATTTAACATATTAAAAATGTTTGATATGGTATAAACTGGAGATCTAAGACTTCTAGGCTTCGGTGTTTGTTATTTCCAATGGAAAACATCTAGCTTTGAGGAAAGAATTGTGAGTTAGAAAAAAAAGAATATTTACAGTTGATGTTTATTTAGATTTATTTAAGGCATAATTAATGTTTCATGTTCCAACTAGTATTAATTGCGGTTAAAAGTTATTAAAAACACTGTGATCAAAATTAAAATTTTAATATGGAGCAGTTTGATTTAAAATATCCAAAAGCCCTCATTTTGATATGAATTTCAGTTCATAAAGCTATTTTCATTTCAATCATTTATGCATAATTGCAGAATGGGCTGAATAGGGGTTTTATTTATATAGATTGAATATTAACTTTTAATTTTCCAACAAACTTCATTTTTTCAATAAAAAATTTAGCTTAACATGTGCTAGTATACATAATTACATTGCTTAAAAATTCATTCCATTTATATGATTACTTTATTCACCTTTAATATTCTAGAAATTTCAATGGTATAAACTGCAAGGTGAATTCTATAAAATTTAATATGAATGCTTTTATTATTTTAAATAAATAAATCATTTTATCAGTAAACTGTTTCTGTTTAATATGATTCTTCTATATCTTAGGGTGTTTCAATAGTTTTGTAAAGTTAATTTAGCATTAGATTCTTAATGTCAGTCTCACAAATATGCATATCTAGAAATAGTTAATAATACTTGGAGCAATGAATTTGCATTTAGAATTGTAATTCAGAATAACACGAAATAGTTAGTTTGAATCTTATCACCATATATTGTATATAGAAAGCATTTCTGTCTTACGAAATTTAAGCGCACTGCCGATAACATTAAGATAATGGTTATTAAAGTTTATTATTATGCTTATAACGCAGCCATTTCTATAATACATTTTCAAATAAAAAACGAAAAGAAATAACTGAATAAAATCAATAACTCGTAAAACTTTTGACTAAAAATAAATGAAAATATATTAGTTTATTTCTATATATAAGTTCCTTATCTTTGTTAAAATTATCTTATTATTATCATAAAATAAACTATTAAAAAACATTATGAAAGGTTTTTCTTTCCAAACAATTTCTTCTAATAGAAAAATCATTAGCAAAGTAAATGTGAATCATAACTGATTTAAGGATGCAATTATATTAATTAAATAAAAATAAAAAGAATTTATAATTTTAACACAGAAAGCTTTTAAGAGCTTTTATCACAGTGGCTTTTAAAAGATTTTATCAGTGGAACTTGTCATAAGTCAGAATAACTTAATGTAAGCTTTAAGAACATTCTGATGCGTGTAATACCTAATCCTATATCAGGAATAGCTTAATTTTTTAACCGTTTTAGTTTTGTTATATTTCATAGGGAAAACTGAATACAATATTGTATTCCAAAGATATTTTATTAATTTTAAATCATTATTGATAGCTAAACTTTTTATAAATTCGACACATTACTAAAGCTACCTTTTAAATTTTTAATGGAAAAATGCATCATCAATCAATCAACAAAGATAATACAACCCTGTGTGGGTCCTGTTTTTCTCAATGAGTTTATAAAATGCATCATACTATTATAAAATAAAGCAATATTAAGGAATGCAAAAACGAACATTCTATAATTATATGATAATATCTATTTCCATATATAATAAAGAATGAAATACAATATCTTCTGTCAATTAAGTATATTAAGGCAATTCGATTTCAAGCTCTTAATTGCTGTTGAAAGCAATGTATCGTAATTTAAGAAACCGAATATTAATAAAGTCTAAAGTCGCACGAAGAAATTCAATGAAATATTTAAGACATATCTCAAGCATTATCTGCCATTTTCGAATAATAATTTTTCCTACGTATACAGGTCTTAGAGCATTGCAGATTGTTTCCAGTGAAAATTTTAATAATGTTCTAAAAATTTAATGGTTTTCTTAATTGAATTGAAGGTTGAAATTTTAACATACTTTGGTCGTTTTATGATTTCAGTATTTAAAATGATTATTTTTGCATTTAAATGTTAGTGTATAGTTTTAGCTGTTTCAATGAAATTAATAATAAATATTCAGGAAATTATAATTCGTTAAACTAATGAAATAAAAACACAAATTTTATGTTTCAAATTATGTTTATTGAATAATCCACAAGTTAGAAAGTATAATTGTGTAAAATGTTGATTGAAATCAACAATAAAGATGAAAGTAATTTGTGTTTTCGTAAAATTTGTTTTAAAAAATTGTATACTTCCTAATCGATTTCTTCATAATTTACTCAACGTTATCATTTCAAAATTGCTGATTTTTAGAATATTTTTTCATCATTGTTAATACTAAATTTGGAATTTTTTTATAATTGTTCAACTTTATTTTATAAAAACGAAATTAAATTTTGCTAATTCTGGTCAGGCTAGTAGGAAAAAATTAATTTTGATATCAGGATATAAATATGGATCATCTTGACGAACATTTAATAGAAGAAGGTTTTTGCTAAAATTTAGTACAATGATTTCCATGTAAGATTATTTCAATATATCTATGCTTTTTCAGCAGAAAAATATATAAGAAGTACTGGCAAAAGTAAAAGCATTGAAGGACAACCACAAAATAAAAGTCGTAAAAAGCATTGCAAAACTATAACAAAGATATTTCTTCATTTAATTGAGAATTTGTTTAAATAGTACACAAATCTGAGCTTTATGCTCTTATCCGGAAAATAGTATGAGACATTTTAGCAATTGTGCTATATTTACTTGACATATCAACAATCATGTTACAATTTGTCTCTTTTTTTAAAAAAACTATGTTTAAAAAATTTCCACTATTTAAAAATGTAAATATGTATTCCGTTATTAATGCATTAATTATCTTCAAAATAAATTTTTTCGTTCTATCTTACATGAAAGCTATCCTTAATTCATTGAACATTTAATTCACAATTTACTTCAATAGACTTTTCTGTGTACATTATTTAGAATACTAATGCGAATGTAATTAATTCGAGAAAAATGAGCAAACTGTAAATATTAGAGATTGGACTTCAATCTCATTAATCAAGTTGTGTTCTTCTTCCAGAATGTCAGGGTTTAGTAGATTATGTGCGATTCTACGAAGATTGCATGGAAGACGTCTGCTCTTGCAAAGGGGATATAGAAGAGTGCATTTGCTTATCTTTATCCAATTATGCTAATACTTGTGCCAGGAAGGGAAGACCTCTCTCTTGGAGGCACATAGCTCCTTCTTGTGGTAAGTCTTATTACGAATGTTGTTATGTCTTTGTGATGATTGCATTTATGTAAGGAAATTAAAACATAGCAACTGTGTAGGGATGACGCAGATAATTATCATTTTGTTGCAACTGTGAAATTAAATTTGAAGGAAATTTTAGTTATATGTAAATAATATGGCACTAAGAATATAATTGTAATAAATTATGTCTGAAAATAAAGTATCTATTTTATGATAACAAAAACAATTAGTTCAGAATGGTTCCATTTTGTGTCCCTTGGTGGAGATTATCTAGCCAACTAGTCAAACTTTGCAACCCTTAAAAATTTTTTAAAAAGTAGTCAAAAGTGAATTTTTAAAAAAAAAATATGTGAAAAATATTTTATAGCCAATTGAATTTAACTTTTATATTATAACCGGAAAGCTAATGTTAATAAATAAGTAGTGGAAGTGCTACATATAATAACAAAGTTTAGTTTCCTGTACGGTTGATATAATTCGAAGAAAAATGTAAAAACAAAAGAGAATAAAGAGAGATCTTAAACTAATTAAGAAATGAAAAGGGAAGACAATAATAAAGAGAGCGGTGAAAGATTGGTTGGGGGTTCTCTGACACCCCCCTTTCTTGCAAAAACAGCTCATTAGTCTCATTTTTCACATGTTCATTATTCAAACAAGTAAACATTTATAACATCTGCCCAACGTATATCATTTGTTTCTCATACGCCTTGTCAGATTATCAATTCTTATGGAATAGTGAAATAAAATTAAAAGTTAGTGCTTGACACAATAATAATTATTAATGGTATTTTAACTTAAATACATTGTTATATAGTAAAACCTTATAGTAAAACTGCGATATATTAGATATTTTTCTACATAATTTTAAAATTTCTTCCTGTGAATCTTGTAATTAACTCAGTTAAACTTACCCCATATTCTACCGTAATGCAACATTAGATCGTGCACTAAAATATCAATTTAAGTTAAAATAGGTAAAAGTTAAAGTAAATGTAATAAGGCAGTTGACTATACATATATATATATAGGTATATTTCTGAAAAAATCAGGTGAAAATTCATCGAATAAATTTAATTATTGATATAAAAATATTGTATTTTACGTAACAAATAACATTCATAGGATGTTTTTTTTATCGTTTTTCATGATCATTGAATCATAAAATTTAAATGTTTTTCTCATAATAAAGAGTATTTTTTCATATAAAAATATTATATATATATATATATATATATATATATATATACATACACATATATATATAATATATATATATATATATATATATATATATATATATATATATATATATATATATATATATATATATATATATATATATATATATATATATATATATATATATATATATATATATATATATATATATATATATATATATATATATATATATATATATATATATATATAACTATTGATATAAAAATAACTTATATTAATATATTAATAGTTATAAAGAGTATATTTAAAGAGTATTTTTTCACATAATATTACTTATATATATATATAATATTATATGAAAAAATACTCTTTATTTATTAATCAAATAAATAATTAATAATGTGATGCATAAACTTTTAAAGTCTTTTAGTTTAGAGAGGAGCTTATTGTTTATGTTGTTTAACTATATAATGAAACTGCTTTCGCTAAGATACTACGTTGTAAACATTTTATAGTTTGTTATGAAAGGAATTAATGGTACTTTTTTCTGGATTAAAAGTCAGTTATAGATTTATCAAAACTTCCTGTTTAGAAGAAAATACAATGATCCATATCTAACTTGTATGCCCTCTGAAAGTTCATGTTCGACACATTTTAGAGGCCTGTGTTGTAGATTTCTTTCTTGAGGTACTCAGGTCAACTGTAACCTTGACTGGCTGTGCAAATGATTTTTTCACTATCATCAAAAGCAAATTTCTCGAAAAAATCTCTTAATGCCTTCAAAGAATTGAGACTTGATTCAACAATCAATTATTTTCTGTAAATCGGTGAGAAGCCACTATGTATGTTTTTTCAAAGAGAAAAATATTTTTAATTTTGAGGGTAATTTTTTTGGGCAAGAATTAACTTGCTCTAAAGAAATGAAACTTCTTCTTCAGCAGGAAAGCCCGGGATTGGTCAAGGCTTTCCTTAGAACACTCCTCCATTATGTCCTCCGGGAGGCGACAGTTCTCCAATTTGTCACTTTCAGCAGTTTAATTTCCTCCTCTACACAATCTATACATCTAAGCTTAGGGTAACCCCTAGATCTGCTTACAATGGGCCTATAATTAAAAATTCTTGAAGTCAAAGATGTGTGATTGATTCGACAGACATGGCTCGCAAATCTCAAGCAAATCCAAGCTTTTCATTCAAATATTACAATTTGATTTGGCTGAGTCTTTGTTAGAGTCCAGGTTTCGCATCCATAAGTTAGAACAGGTCTTATGATGGTTTTGTATAGCGTGATTCTTGTAGACCTTTTTATCAGTTTTGATCTTAAGAAAGTTCCCAGTCCATATAAGCAACGATTGGCTGCAAAAATTCTTCTCTTTACTTCAGAACTTATGTCATTGTGAGAATCAACGTTTGAACCTAGACATGTAAATTTGTCAACCAGTTCCCAATTTTAAGATTTTCAACTTGAAAAGTCCCAGGCCTGAAAATTACCACCGGCATATACTTGGCTACATTAATATTAAGATGCATTTTTTCTGCAGATGTCTTGAGCGAGCTAATAACCTTTATTATATCTCTTTTTGTTCTTGATATTATGACTAAATCGTCGTCATAAGCCAGGATAAAAAGATATAGCAGGTCACCCTGACCTGGGGATTATATTAGGGAACTGATCCTTCAGATTGGGGGTTGAGCCCCTGACCCAACTCCCAACCTGAAGGTGACAACCACACCATGTAAAAATCCTCACCGTTATGAAACCGAAAGAACATGAAACCGGACTGCTTTCTCGGAGACAAACTGGAAAATGCTTAAAGGATTTGAGGTTTGGATGTTGGAACGTTCTTTCAATGTATAAAAGTAGGGCTCCCCACGCGCTAATTGAACAAATAAATTTCGACTTGAACAAATAAAAAATTGAAACTTCTATAGTTACTTTTACTCTGAAATTTATTGGAACAATTTTCGTATTGGAAGAACAAAGAAAGCCTTTTGAGAATTTAAAAATATTTTTGGGAGAACTTGCACTTTAAATCCCAAAAATATTCATTCTTTTTACACCATGAAAATTTTTCCATCACTGCTGATGTCTCAATGGTTCTTTGATCTTGGACTAGTAATGTAACTGCTAAGGAGATTTCATAAAATTTCAAAAGTTGTTATGTGCACCTCTCCTTAAATATATTAAAACAACTCTCACTTCTTTACTTGAGTTTTTTTTCTTATATGCTGGTGTATATATTAAAGAGGAAGTATGAAAAGACTTAAAGTGGCAGGTCCGTGAAAGGATTACTCTTAGCTTTTATCTGGCGAAACTTTAATGTTGAGATAAATAATCTTAATTTCATTAATGTGCCTCTTGATTATATCAGTGATAAGTACAGTTTCGACAAATTTTAAGAAGTGAAATTTTCCTGATAAGAATGAAATAATAACTTTGTCATCTGGGAAATTTTTACTTAAGTAGACTAATGGTTCAGAAATGGATTAGATAACATTAGATACTTTTGAAATAGTTGTGATTAAGCTTATTTCGAGTTTTAAACTCTGATAAAAAAAAAATGAATATTAATTTCTATGAAATTTGAGGTTTAAGCCCTAATTTCATCGAAAGCTTCAACTTCCATAAAATTTAATCGTATTTTATAATTCATAATATGTTTCTAATTTCATATTTGACTCTTTAAAAAATTATCCATTTTTAACATCGATATTAGTATTTGACCCTTATATTTGATTCCTATTTTGTGTTTTCAAATTAAGCTTACAAACTTTAATAATACCATATCTTTATGTAATTTTATTATGAAGCCAATCACAACAAATTATAAATTTTAACTCCAGTATTTATGTATTTTATACTTGATACATTTCCTCTAGTATTATTCTTCGACAAGACTTTCAATCGAATAATTTTCCAGTGTAGAATATTGATTTATTCAGGGAAGATAATATGAAATATAAGAATATTCTCTTCCTATATGTGAAATTCTACAATCTACGGAAACTCATATTTCGTAACTTCACTTATAGCTGGTATATAAGCTTATAAGGATCTATAATATCCCTACAGATCAAATTTTTTTGAAATAAAAAATATTCACATTTGCAAATATCATATTTGCTCTCAAATTTACTGTAATTCGTATTCAAAAACAACTTTGTTCCTAATGTTTTTACAGGAATTTCATGCCCCTTTGGTCAGATATATCTTCCTTGTGCAAATCCATGTGCTTACAGCTGTGGAGAAATTGCTCACATCCATTCTGACTGTAGAGATCACTGCGTTGAAGGATGTGTCTGCCCACAAGGTCAAACTCTTAATGTACACAATCAATGCGTCTCTGTCTCTATGTGTTCTTGCCTTCACAGTGGTCACCTCTATCCACCTGAGTTTCAACAGAGAAGAGGGAAGGAAATGTGGTATGATTAAGGCTATTCATTATAGTTCGTTTCCTTCAAAACTAACATGTCTAGATCTGACATTTCATTTAAGCTGAAGTGTCTAAGTCAAATAAATAAGTAGAATGAGTTCTGTTATTTACGGATTTTAAAAGGTTTTTCCGTGTGTTTATGGAAGCTAAAATTAATAGTTTGATACGGTAGCTTAAAATGAGAATTTTAATTAAAATTACCGAACAAATCATGTCAAAGGCTGTCATGATTTCAATGAATCTGCATAACTATTCTTAAAATGCAGCTAAACGCTAAGAAAGATCAAATCTTATCAATTTTCTTATTTCTACATAAATGCTTTTCGATTTGTCACTGAATATGTAACAAATGTAAACTTTAATTAACATATCTTAGTGTCATGGTAGAATAGTCAACAGGATCTAAATGTGTGTATTGGAGTAAAAATTGTGAATCATTGATTTCTGCATGGTGGTTGAACCTTGAAGAAACAACAAATGTATCTTAAGCCAATGCATTAAGTATTTTATCATCTTACAAAATATAATTCCTTCTGAGAAATAAATAAATTAAATTTTCTAGCATTTCTAACTGCCAATCTATAAGGGCAACATAGATGAAAATAAAATAAACGTTTTATAAAAATTAAGCCATCATCTGAGTATGTTAATGAGTAATAATCAGTTGATATATCTATGGTTCTTTTAAATTTTTTCTTATTTTACTTCACTGCATACATGTAAAATGTAAAATAATAACATTTTACCTGTATTCAGGGTAAGCATTTACAGACACTGACTGTTCGTTAACTTATAATTATTATTTTTAAAGCACTAACATGTATTGGAGTGTGATTTAGGTTTACAAAACATTTATTATATCATATCTCCCTTTTTTTAGATTCTTCATTCTTTTCTATAAATAATTACATGTTTTTTGCTAATTTTATGCTAAACGTTAAATAGTCTAAATATATTTAATTTAATAGAGCATGTGTTCTTCCAAGTTTTATTTAATTATGAAAAAGCAATATAGGTGAAATCTTATAAGTGTAATGTATTTAATCAAATTATTTATTTCAGTAATTTAACATTTATCGAGTTTTTACATTTTATATTTAATATATTTCACTTTAATTTCAAATTTCATTGATTGATTTAATCATTTAGATAGGTTCTTTCAAAAAAAGTTCTTCATATAGATTTTCCTAATTAATTGGTCATACAAATTTTTGTTTCATGTGTGCCCTGTACATAGTGAATGTTCTCGAGGACAATGGGATTGCCATGAGGCATCCACAGCCGATCTTTTACTAACACCTCCCCCACGTGTAGCGAAATCTTGTAATCCAGGTAACCACGAAGTATTCACCAACTGTCTGTCGACATGTCCTGTAACTTGCTCTAATTATCATCATCATCAGCCCTGCACTGTGGACATTTGCGAACAAGGTTGCAAGTAAGTTATTTTTATAAAATCATAACACACTCACAAAGAAATTATTTATAACTATATATATATATAATTAATATCTATCAATAAGTATTTGGACACATGTGATAAAAGAGTTAACCAAAATTTATTCATATTCAGTAGTTGGTAGAGCAACATATTAATGCGATTACAGACTTAATACACCAAGCATGTTCCTCACATGTATTTGGATGATGAACAGTGGTCTTTTCTTACACTCAGCTTGGAGAAGACTTTTAAATTCTTTCTTAGATTTCTTAAATTTTGGATGGTTATTGCACGCTTTAATTCATTGATCCAACTTATTCTAGAGGTATTCTGGAGGGTTCAAATCTGGACTCTGGGCAACCCAGTCCAATCTGTTACCCTTTGTAACCATACCAAGGCATATTGGAAATTGCAACAAGATAAGTGATGCTGTCAACATTTAAGTAACAATTGTTCAATGCCTAAAATTGCCACCGAGTATGACAAGCAATGTCATTTAAAAGATTTATATAAGAGTCAGCGTTAGCCAACCATGAATTGGGAATAAGTGTCGCAAATCATACGACGTGAAACATCTCCGAACCAAATTTACTATAGGTAGAATGTATTCAATCAAAAAGCATTACGAAGATGTACGTCAAACTCAGATGCTACCATACACCTTATAGAGCTTGAAACTGAAATTATCACTCCAGAAATAATGTTTTGACAAATCTATGGTACAATTTCTACGTGCCTCATGCTACTTCAACAGACTAATGTTTTTAAATTTTGTAATCAAAAACTTATGGGATGCCATTCAACCTCCGAAACAAAATGAATTTGCTTTCTTATGCATTTGCTCCCTTATCAGAACAGCAATCCTGGATAGTTGTTGTAATTCCTAGAGTATGTAAGCTATTGATTTGGCGTGGTTTTCCCAAATCTCTTTCGCCAACGCTGGTCAGACTGTATCTCTTAGTTTCATGAATCTCCAGAGAGAAAACCCATTTTTATAATACCACTTACCTTCCACTTCTAAATTGCAAGAGTCACTTTTTATTTTGGAATGTATAACTAGATATGTCCCCCTAAAATCACCCATTTATGATATTCGACAATTAAACCTAAAATCAGACCATTCTGAATTTCGTAGTATCCAGGCCTACAACTAATGGGAATTGTTTATCTTCTCCATATTTAAGTACAGAAAGCGTGATGCAGATCATGCTTAATAACAATCAATGCATACATATAAAATTTTATCATTAACATTCAAATATTTTGTACAAATATTGCGCAGAAACATTTACAATATTTTATTGATGAAAATCGAAAATATTATTTTTAACAGAATATTAATAATTTAACGGAATATTATAATTTTTTTTTTTTTACTATATGCTATTTTTTGTAAACACACCGAATTTTTAGTCTAAACATCTTGTGTTTTTTAATATGTTTTCAAATATTGGTAAAAAATCTTCTTCAAAAAAAGGAATATGTAAATAGTGTTTTTTGAAAATATCTGCATGTTTGTGTATTATATTTGCTGCTAATTTCTGAAACTGTTTTTTACCATGTTTAATGTATAAGCAGTTATCATTTCGTATTTTAAATAAAAACCAAAGATTCTTAATTTTTTAAAGTTTGTTTATTTTTTATTTTCATGTAAAAAAAAACTATGAAATTTGGAGTCTACAGTCTTCTGTAGTAATATATAATCGAAAAAAATTCAGCTTTAAGGAAACAATAATTATTACGTCCTTAAAAATTGAAAAGTAAATTTATTAAAAAGAAACTAGGCATAATTAACTTAACTGTTCTTATTAAAATCAAAAAATGTCCTGAAATTTAAGAATGAAATGTACTCTCTACTTCACTTGATTTAAAATAAGAGCAGTTTGTCAAAATTGTGAGTGTGTGTTATAGTAGACAATGAAACACAGTTACAGAAACAAGATTATTTATAATAATATTCACATTGCATCGTTAGTATATTCAATTGAAATTCCTTCATTTCAATTGATTATACTAAAGATATAATGTGAATATTATATAAGCATTTCCAAGAAATATTATTTTGGAATGGATACAATTAAATCTAAAGCGATATCTGTAACTTATACAAATTAAAAGTATTTTACGTATTTTAATACATTATTTAAGCAGATACTTTATTTTAACTACACCAAAGCGCTTCAACGAATTTAATACTGGGAATAAATCCTACATTAAACATTCAGTTTCTGTGGAAAGCGCTTTTACATTTAATCTTTCTTGAAGTTAATGATTCAATTACTAAAGGCAATAGATGAAACTGAAATTGCTGCGAAGTATTATCATAATAAGCCACTCATTATAATTAATAATTCATAGCGTAATTTTAAAATTTGAGGGTTCTATTTGTAAAAATACTAATTGCTTTATTTATTGCTGATGTAGGTATTATATATATAGAATTTTAAATTAATATCAATTAAAATTACTATATATTTCAAGAAATAAATTACATTTATTGGTAATTCTTTTATGTGTTTCTATTAACTGTTAATTAAGACAGATGCGAAGTAAAAAGGTAAAACTAACATAATATCAAACATATAATCTTCATAAGTCACATATTATAAAAATATCATTTTAATTTTGTAATTTGTAAAAAAAAAATATTTTGCACATAAAACAATTTAAATTATTTTTTCTTAATTTTATGTACAATGCCATTCACATAAAGAATATTTTAATTGCTTTTATTCAATTCCTTCATTATAATTCATGTTTTTACTTAAAGCCTTAAAAACATAAAAGACATTTTAAAGGCATCTTAAAATTATAGGGAAACACAAAAACTCATAATTTTCATTCTATTTTCGAAAAAAATGGAAATAGAAAATTTTAAGTATAAGAATAAACTAAATTTGTTTCTTGGCTTATTAATCAAAAAATAAATTAATTATTTAAAATTTCAATTAAAACTTTTTCACCTTAAAACTAAAAATATAATATTCTATTATTGAACAGAAACTTTTTTTAACGCCATGAAAAATAATTTTCAGTTGGTTAAAACTCCAGGTCTCTTTACTATACTCTTTGTACTTTTTAGAACTTTTAACTCTTTTTAAACTAGTCAGAATTATTCATTGTTTATCTAAATAACTTTGCATAAAGCAGTTGAGTATTTTTCTCTTTTCCCGTACTTTTGGATAAGCTTTGCAGATCGTAATTTCCATGAATTATCATGTTTTTTTTTTTTTTTTTGTGTATGTGTGTGTGTGAACAGAGTACATCCGATCACATTTAAAGTAATACAGAAAGTTTACGGACTAGGATTTTACTCATTTTTCCAACATTTATTTTAAGAACTTTCAATGCAACTACAATCAAATGTAGCCGGAATAGTAATAAAATGACTAGAATTTCATATTAGCATTATTCTATCTCTTTTACCCTTAACTTACAAAAATGATTTTACTGTTGACATTTGAAACAAATTTGTTTTAGTTTATTGTTTCTTTAGACAAATTTATCTTTATCAACATTTAATTATGTCTCACTTTAAGGAATTTGAGAAGTAAAGCAAGATAAGAGAAATATTCCTGAGTGTAACGATTTTCTTAAAATTTTATTTATATTATTAAGTTAAATTCGAGTATGGGAAGAAGTTTATTATTTTACATAGCTTGCATTGCTTAAGACAATTTTTATAGTGTTTGATCTTGTAGTTTTATATTTTAACATTTAAATTAAAATAACTTTGCCAGCTACTTCTTTATTAATGTAATAAAATATCTGATTTCCAATACTTGCGTAACCTGAATGTGAGTAATCGTAAATCTGGCATTTAGGGCCATATATTTGAATTGTGCTTAAGAGAAAGGGTGTGCCCTTAAAAATAAGGGCAAAGAACAGCTTATTTCTCCAAGATGCACAATAGATCAATAGATTCATAAGATTCACACAGTGGACGCCAGTGTATTGCGTCACTTGTATCTTATTTGTGATCTCTTCTCCATTAACTAACTAAAGATTGTTTTGTGCACGAAATTCTTCAATAAGTAATACAATGAATACAAACGGTTTACGGCATTTATATATTTATCGCGTGAGAGTAAGTGAGAGAGAAAGAGAGATCGAAATTTTTCTTTGATAATTTAATAAGTTCTAAAAGGAGAACAAGAAAGCAAGATGGCAAAGTAGTTTACATGCAGTACACAGATAAAACATATAACCAATAGATAAAGAAAATTTAAAAAGGCAAACACAATGAAACGAAAATATAAAAATATAATAAATAAAATGAAGTACTAACATGGCCAGGTTCATCAAGGGGTGTTGACCACCTTAGCACTGAGTGTGACTTTTCTCCAGCTTAGAGTTTGAATGAAGCTACTACATCCCGAAGCCACAACTAAAGATATTTTGAAGTTGAAGATAATAACACGAGAATAAATATAATGAATAAATACATAATTGCCGAGTTAAAATATCATGTTTGTGTTTGTCAAAATAAAATATTATATTAACAGTTGCCAAAATAAAATAGCAAATTCTAAACTCACAAAAAATGTTCGGTTCTATGTATTTCAGTAATTTTATTTAAGCTGTGTGCTTTCTCGTTGAATATATTGCACACATATTTTCATATATCTTTGTATTTATTTCAAATTACATTTATGATGTTTCTAATATATATATATATATATATACATATATATATATATAATATATATATATATATATATATATATATATATATATATATATATATATATATATATATATATATGCATATATAAATATATATATATGCATACTGAACCATTTTACACCGTATTACAACTCAATTTTTTAGTTTCATCCTATTGTATAGTAATTTAATCAAAGTTTACAAAAGCAGTAAGAGTAAGTCATTTGAATTGAAAAATTAAGTTTAAAATATGTTTTGAAAATAACCGCTGACAGGTTGTAAAACTTATATGCCTCCAAAGTATGTGAAAATGAGATATATTAGGTACAATAGCTTGGCCAAAAAACTTTATCGTACTTGAAAAGATTTCGTCTAAAGGACGTGAGATAATCTATTTTATAACAAAAATGATAATTCATTTGTTTATTTGGTAATATCAACAATAATCTTTAAATGCATGAAGCATTTAACTCTATGCAGGTTGTTTGTAAACAAAAATCAATTTATTATAAGAGAAAATTGGGTTACCATAGGATTGTAAATTCTGATAAATGAAAGACTAGATATCAAATTCTCTTTATGTTAATAGGAAGTAAAGAAAGATAGAACGTTGTTTATTTGTGTTTTATTAGCCTATTCGTGTGCATATGTTCTGGGTGATGGGGAACCTTAGTCCTGAAACTCTAAATGTCCTGAAGTCCTGAAACTCTAAATGTCCTGAAGTCCTGAAACTCTAAATGTCCTGAAGTCCTGAAACTCTAAATGTCCTGAAGTCCTGAAACTCTAAATGTCCTGAAGTCCTGAAACTCTAAATGTCCTGAAGTCCTGAAACTCTAAATGTCCTGAAGTCCTGAAACTCTAAATGTATATTAACATACTTTAAATTTCACCGTACAGGAAACTGACTAAAACGATAAGATCAAATAAACTGATAATTCTTAAATGGAATTAATCCTTTAAAAAGTGTTATAGTATCGTTCATTATAATAAGAACCACGTGTCATGGAAATCTTAATCATATAACAGCAACCATGGAACTTTATTATCAAGTGAATATTGCTCTCCCACTCATAAACCTGATAAGTAGCTCAAATAAATTATTATTTTATCCTATCTTCAAACGTGACATCTTCAGAAGAAACACATTTGGTGGAAGTACATATTATTTGAAAATTGTATTTGCTAAATAAGTCAGCGCCTCTTCACATTCAACTCTATGAAAACATGACAAAAAAATCTTCTCATGACCATTGATCGTTAGTTATCATTATCATTCATTTGATCATGATCGTTAATTAAAGTATGAGTGTGTGTTTGAATAAAAGTATACTTCAAATCATGAATGTCATAATCTTATTGAATAAACAATCAAATATACCTGTATTTTAAAAATTATAATAGCTAAATTTATATAGTTTTGTATAATTAAAAATATAAAAATCGTAAATATGTAAGACATTTTTAACAGATTATTTTAGCTGTAATATGAGTTAAGCTCAATAAATATTGCTTAGTCTTATTTATGAATAAAAAATAGCTTAAATATTTATTGCTCATATTTTTTAGTCTGTAGCAGATACTGAGTATTTATAAATTTTTCTCTTTCTTCAGTAAAGTTGATTTACTTTTCAAATATCATTCTACTTCAACATCGAGAAGAAATATTTTATTATTTAGCTATTTCAGTGTTCAAATCCAAGTAGAATAGTGCATGTGTTTCTCAAGTTTTAGATTTATGATAATGTAAAAAACATAGATAACCAAATTTACCTTCAAAATTGCAATGTTAAGACTGTATTTCTAGTGGTGGTGTAGTTATGAGTTACGAGAATATTTTAGAGTTAATGGAATTAAAAAGTTTAAATTACATAAGTAAACCGATTCACATAAAGCGAGCCCTTTTTCATTTTACCAATTGAAACCATTATATTTAGCAATAAATATATTTAATTTTTTGCTTTTTTTATTATTCTTGAATAAAATAAGTGTATAAAAACTACTCAATTTAAAAGTGTTAAAATATATTTCAAGTTTTTCAATTTTAAATCTAAAAAAGTTTAGTGTTCTTAATTTTTCTAAAAATTTTAGCAAGTTTTAAAAGTTTTTTCACAAAATGATTATTTTTGCCGATAGTTTCTTCTGAAATAATAGCAGCGTCTTATCTATTTTCCCATTTTAAATAAAAATAACACTTTAGGTTTTGAAATCAAGAATTTAATAATTAAATTTTAGCAAACATATATTTCAATTTAAACTTGCATGTGCTTTTTTCATGCTTAGTGATTAAAATAGCCATTTTAATATGATAATTAAATATTTACACAAATCTAATAAAAATAATTTACATAAAAAGTCTATGTAAAAAATATATGAAGTTTTGTTTTTGAATCTCTCTTAATTATCAAGCTCTTTTAACAAAGATCACAGGATTTAGGGCATTTATCTTCTTCGATTTTATTTTTGTATGTAATCTAATTTTAGAACTGAAAAATTTCGTAATTGATATCATATGGTTTGTGGAAAATAAATACTGTTAAAGTATTCATATTTTTATAATCATGAAATAAAATATTTAAATATTTAATGAGACTAACATTATTTTATCAAATTTGATAAAAGAACATAAAACAATTTTCCTTTTTTACAAAAAAAATATTTTTTTTTATTTCTGGAATTACCAATTACTTTTATCAGGAAATTGTTTAAAACTAATTAATTTTAATTGTTATTATGAAAAGTATTTTTACAAAAGCAGCAATTCCTTATAATATATCTTTTTTAAGTATTTTTATCCCTGTATAGCAGTAACGACGTATTATATTAAATTTTTAACATCAAAAAATGAAAAAACTTATTTATTGTATGAAATTCAAAAATATTTCTCAATTTGTTAAAGAGTGATTTTAAATAGAATTTCTAGTAAACATTTTTTAATTACGTTGATAAATTGCTTACATATTTTGGCTTAAACAATAAAGGAAATTTCCTGTACTGTTAATCAACTGTGTTTTTCAAACTTTCCATAAAAATTTTATTGATTGCAAGAAAAAAGACACAATTTCAATAATAAAACAAGTATTACTATTTATAAACATAGTAAAATTATTTTTCTGTCATCGAAATCTTCATACAAGGAAAATTACCATAACTTACTTTAGTAAATATACATAAAATTATTCCCTCGTCTAACAAATCTGTATAGGACTATAGCTGTTGCAAAATACAAAGCCTGAAGCTATAAAACATCTAACAACTTACTAATTAGCTTTTAAAAATTAAAAAAATATAAAACTCAATATTCTCTATTGCTTTTGATTAAGTTCTCTAAAAACTGTAATTTTATTTCTTTCACGTTTCTGATTTTTTCAAGAAAGCAATAGAACATTTTAATTAATTAGCGCTTTTAAATTCCTACGAAATGGAAGCTTTTTGAAATTGTTAAACATGTTTAATTAGTTTCTTTAACTATTTTATTATAACTTTTGAACGCATTTTTTCATAAATTGAGTGCAAAATTTTGTTATAATTTATAATATTTCAAAAAGTATAAATTTTAATAAAATGTGAAATTAAACCCCGTCAACATCTTTAACAGCATCAATTTTCAAACTGAATTTAACTAATACAAATTAATTCAAATTTAAATACAATGATTGAAACTTATTTTGTGATTCTGTTTATGTTCATCTATTGCCGTAATATTTTAGAAAATATCTAATATTTATATAACAATATACTCTTTTATAAAAAAAAATTCAGATACTATTATATTTTAAAAATCAATATCAGCAGAAAAGCATTTATTATCTTATAATAAAATATTATGCACAAATTATTTTAATTCAAATAAAATGAAGCAAATGTGTCAATAATCCTGAAAATTATCTTTAAAGGTAATATATCAAAAAATAAAGGTTCATATTTATTTGTTAAAATAATAATCTCAAGCAAAGAGATCATTGTTTGTCGAGAAAAGAAGTCATAGGTAAAAGATTATAAATTGATATACTTAGAACCTAATCAAGGCCAAATTAAATGTATCCCTAACAAATCATTGATCAGTTTAATTCCATTAATATCAAATGGATATTGGAGGTCGCGATTTTAATCTGGAAACTAGTTTCCCTCAAATATTTTACTCCTGAAAACAAGTTTAAAATTTTCTCCTGATGATTTCTTACTAAATAATGTGCTTATATATTTTAATACATTTCTAATCATAAGTGTTATAAGACTAATTATATGAATATTATAATTTTCTTTTAAAATTAAATTATAATAACAAATTTTCAATTCAATATAAGACTCTCAATATATTTTCTTCTGAAAATCATATTGAAACAAACAAAAAACATAAACCTGCTCAACTTACATATGTTATTTCTTTGACAATCTAAGTATTAAGCTTTAAAAATCCTTTTCTAAATCTATAATAAATTAAATAATCGGTATAATTAAAATTATGTAGTATCTTTCATCAAACTGGATACCGAAAAATTAGTGTCCTGGCCTTTGGTTTAAATGTTTAAGAGTTTGAATCCCCTTAGTTTTGGATGCGTGTACTGGTTCGGATCTTACATTAAATCACATGATATAATTAAACTATCTTTTATGGGCAAAAAGTAAAATTCAGTGGTAAATCAACCAATATTATCTTTAAAAAATAGTAGGGTATGTGTGTGTGAATTTAGTCGTATATATAATATCAGTCCACAAAAATTTAATAACAAAACTACTATTTAAAACTAATTTTCTTAGCATTCCTTCAATTAATTTAACTGATTATAAAAGAATATATAATACTGTTTTCTTCATTTAGATGTGAGACTGGATATGTTCTGGTTATGTCCACTGGAAAATGTGTTAGACCAAGTGACTGTCCTTGTCATCATGCAGGTAGAAGTTATAAGGAGGGAGACGAAGTCAACATGGATTGCAACTCATGGTAACATTTGACAAACAGCAGATGTGTATATAAACTTTTTTGTATTCTTACATTATTGAAATTTCTATTCTAGATTAAATTAATTATATATATATATATATATATATATATATATATATGTGTGTGTGTGTGTGTGTGTGTGTGTGTGTGTGTGTGTGTGTGTGTGTGTGTGTGTGTGTGTGTGTGTGTGTGTGTGTGTGTGTGTGTGTGTGTTTGTGTGTGTGTGTGTGTATGTATATATATATAAGTAAGTTCAATATTAATTAAACTGACAGGGGCGAAAGATTAACTGTCTATCCTTCAGTTCATTTAGTAGGTTAGTTCTGTTTCAAGGCGTGAGGTTTTCTTTATATATTATATATATATGATTGGAATTCAATTTAACCTTTAAATTCCATACAGTTAAGAACTCATTTGTAAAAATAAGCAAGCTTAGTATTTTTACAAATATGCACATTTTTTACAGTGGCACTAGATAAACACCTTTAATGATCCTCTTTTTTACGCCTATATAATCTTTAATATGTTATGTATGAGACATATCTTAGCAGATATTTTAATGATAAAAGGTAATATAAATTGATTTTAACACTTGAGTTTTTTTTAATTCATAGACATTAGTTAATCTTGTATGAAAAATAGAAAGAAATACTAAAAGAGTTTTCAAAAATGAACAATTTTTAATTTAATTAATAGAAATTAAGAATATTTTTCTCCATGTTAAATCATATATATATTTAAATAATAATAATAATTGATGTTTATATATTATTTAACTAATTTCATTGTAAGTAATCTGCGCATTTCAGTGTATGCAAAGGAGGGACTTGGAATTGTGACTCTAAAATATGCCCTGGGGTATGCAGCATTTGGGGTGATTCTCACTTTGAGACGTTTGATGGAAAACTGTATGACTTTGAGGGAAGTTGTGATTATGTTCTGGTAAAAGCTCGTATGTCAGACAATACCTTCTTTTCCGTGGTCTCCCAAAATGTTCCTTGTGGAATTGAGACGACTACAAACTGTGGAAGAACTGTTTCAATCTCCTTAGGTAAAGTGATTAATAATAATGTAGAAAATGAAAGTGTATATATGGTTCCTTATATTTTTATATATATATTTTTTTCATTGTTGTATTCTTATATTCCTTCATTTTTTTACATTCTTCTATCTTTATGATTCTTTATATCTTTTTATTTCATATATCTAAATGAAAATGAGGGTCTTTTAAGATTCAAATAAATTGCTACTTGTATGGAATAAAATGTAACTCTTGATTAAAAACAAGAATATATAGCGAGTTGAAATTTATTACAAGTATATGCAATTTTGAGAAGGGTTGAAATTATAAGAAATGACATTTTAATGCTTTATTTTGAATCCCTAAAAGTGTGTACAATTATTATTAATATCTTTAACTCTTAAGAAGTAAAACATGTTGTAAGGAAAAATGTTATATAAATGGAAATGTATCTTCTATCAAATTTTCTCGTAAACGCGAGACATTTTATGGGAAGTCTACATTTTAAATGGCACATATACGATATTAAGATTTCATAATTAGTGTATCCATTCAAGAAGTGTCCTAGAATATTTAATTGATCTCTTGGGTTGGAATTTTGAATTATTATCCTGTGGTGAGAACCACACCAAATGTTCATGATGTTTTTAAAATATGTTCACATCCTTTGAAAATATCTTTCATGTTATTATCTTTCGTTCATGTTACATATCCAGATAGTTAAATCTACATGAGCTTTTCCAATATAAAGCAGGATACAATTGCAAACCTTGACAATAATACTTCCCTAGTATATTACTGATAGAATCTCAAGTATAAGATAGAAACGTTTCCTCTTGAATAGATTAATTCGTTATAGTCGATCTATATAAAAAAAAATATTTACTTTTTGTGTATACACATTCCATGATACCCTTAATTTATTATTATTTTGAGTGATTATAAATTACTTAGTAAAACGTTTTCCATTTCTTGACGTTTAATATGTAAAACATCAAATTAAAGACCTTAGGATGACACATATGCTGGTTTGCTGGTTGGGTTTAATAGCATAAGGTCCAGAAATGGACATGCGCTTCAAAGAATAATAATTTTGTAAAAAAAATTTATTTATTTATTAATTAACTAGTTATTATTTTTTAAAAAACCAAGCATTATTAAAATTTTAAAAAACAAAAATAAATGTACATAGTAATCTTAAGAACTACTATTAAAAATATGAAAAGCAGAAAATATCAAAGATATAGTTTTAAACTTTATTATACAAATTAACTAAACTGTAAGAAACTCATTGCTCTCAAAAATGTGGAAAATGTTCAGTGGGGTGATCCCCCTATAAATCAACCAAATTTAAAATATCAGTATTAAATAAATGTAAACATAACTGGTTAAAATCACAACATGAAATTAAAATATGATATATTGTATACAGTTCATCACACTTTTCACACCATAGATTTAATTCACTCAAGACGAAATGTCTATATGTGAAACGTATGTGTCCGATACGAAGGCGAGTCAAACGGACATCAACACTTTGTAATGGTAAAACTGATAATGAAGTGAGGAATGAGAAAATGGTATGCAATTTGTTGCATGTTCTAAGATTCCTGCCAAAGAGAATATATAAATGTTTTTATAGCTTTTTTCACAACAGAGAATGAAACCGAGGCTAGAATTGGGTCCAATGTAGCTTTGGCATATACATCTGCTCTCATTCCCATCAAAACATACATGACTTTGTATCCAACAAAATATGTTATATGTCATATCATATCCCTAGCCGGTAAGGGATTCTAATTCTCCGAATATCCTTGACACAACAAGATTACGAGTAAAACTATCATTTCTGAAAGCTTTTAAAACACTCATGCTGTCAGTGTACAAACAAAACTGACGATGATAATCTGTATTTGCATGCTGAAGCGTGTTGTAATTAGCTGTTTCTACGGTGACAAATAATTCATTGACAGTGTTGATAAATTATTGTATTGAATTAGAGTCCTAAAACAAGTGATATTCTGTAAAGTAAGAAAACAGAGAATTTGTATGAAAATGTCTTATTTCTTATTTAGAAATCATTATCTTATTATAATCTTAAAAAATTTCAATGTTATTTATTATTATCTCTAAGATTTTTGTGATTCTAATTAGCCTATTATTACCTGCAACAAGACGAAATTGTTAAAGAATCCTTTTCTTTATCTTTTTCATCTCATTAAACATAAAATCTTACATCTTCTCAAATTAAGGACGAACATAAATTTGAGAACATTCATTAATTTTTGTAGTTGAATGATCAAATTACGAAAGTGATTCGTGTCAAAATTTTCAAACATAGTTCTCCACTTTTCCATTTATTTTGGCAACTTCGTTTTCTTCCTCTTAATTTTACTAGTTTAGCTTTTCCTTATTTTCTCAGTGTTACAAATTTGACTGCCTTAATTAGGATTTCCCTTCAAATATTGTTGATCAAATCACTAAAATTATATCAAAAAAACTCAAATTATACAAAAAGTGAGCAAGAAATGAGAAATCAGCAATTAAAAATTTAATTTTTTTTCATCAACGTTTTACTTTATTTTAGGAAATATATTAATTGACTAGCTTTATTTCAAAGGTCAATCAAAGGTCAATATGTATTTATGTAAATTATTACATCGACGTTAAACAATCGAGTCGTATAAAAAAATTGGGCTTCATTACAATAACAACTTCACAAAAAATATTTTAACTGTACCATATGCCGCATTTTTAAAATAAGATTGAGAGAAAGTTTTCTGGAAAAAACGTACGAGTTCTATGTGTTAAAAAGAAAAGAAAATACTGTATTTGATACTACCTCATCTTCACTAAATATTTGGCTCATAAATATATAGAAGTAATATAAATATTATGTGTGCAAATGTTATAAAAATAATTCACTATGAAATCTGTTTTAATGTTTTACTATTATAGTTCATGTAAAATTTGATAATTATTATAACGTTTTCTCAAAGGAGTATTCTTGTCAATCAATAGTAAATTTTGCTTAAATAAGTTACATTTGTTACAAACAATGTCTTTTTTAAGGAAAGTTAGTAATTCAAAAAATAGATATATTAATTTCAAAATTGAAGATAAAATTTAAATTTCATTTCTTCACATTAAATGAATAAATGTGAAGTTAACCAATAAATAAGATGTTACGTTATGTAACTTGAATCTATTAAAAAATTTTCTCATTTCTTTTACTAGAAAATTATACTTTAATAAATATTAGCGAATATCCCGATTGAGTGTCCTTTACCAATATTTGTAGGTTTAATTATTGTTAAGAATATTTTACATTTTCTCTTAACAAATAACATTTTATTCTGAAATTGGAGATCTTGTTATGCCAGACAAAAATCAAAGTATTTCCGTTCACTTTTCTTTTGTTACATTTATTTAATAAGTAAGTCTTGTGTTAATTATTCATCTGGAAGAACTAAAAACGTCAATAATAATCTAGATACCATTACAGAAGCTCTAAATCATGTCTGCAAAAACTTGTATAGACTATCACATTTTCTCATGTAATTTCAAAGGTAAGTGAAACCAAACCAGGATCTTTGAGATCATCAGATAATGTAATGTTTTTTGTGATGAATTAATATAAATTAAGGATAGTACAAAAGTACACTACAACTTACCCTCAACAATAGGAGTTTAGTATGCATGTACCGACATCCTTTTTATTTATACTTTATTCTTAAGAATATTTATTCTTAAGAGCAGGTAATTCTTAAAAATAATTTATTCTTAAGAACTACCTGCAGAAACAGAAGGCCTCCTTTTGAAACTTTATGATCTAATGATCATAAAGTTTCAAAAACTAGATCATTTATTATAATAATTAATATCCTGACGGTGCGAAGATATGATTAGTTGTGTAAATTTATGAAAATTACTTCAGTCTATCAATCTAACATTCATTATCAACTTTTCTTAATCAAGAGAGATGATAAATTGCCATAAATTAATCCTTTGAATTCATTTTTACAATTTTTAACTGCTTAATATAGATAGCTTTGTGTGTGTATATATATATATATATATATATATATATATATATATAATTATATATGTATGTATGTATATATACAATATATATATATATATGTGTATATATACAATATATATATACATATACAGTATAAATAATAATAGTTTTATCTGTGAATAAGTAATGTAATATTTATATATTCAGCACATCAACATTCAAAATTCCAAAAGAATTTCTTTTCGTATAGAATAACAAGTATGAAACAATTCGCAAACAAAAATACGTGAGAGTATATTCCGTGTGTAAAGGGTATTCCAGTTAATGTCAAAACTTGCATTATTGGGAGTAAGAATGCCTTCTCCGAGCAATTCAAATGAAAAATAGTACAGATAATGGTTCTTTGTTTATCTGTAAATATTTCCTATTAGAAAGCAACGCCTTTCCAGTCCTAAGGAGAGTGATTTAAAAGAATAAAAAACTGTTTTAAGAATAAAACCACTCTCTGTATTATTACCGAAAATAACTTTTTCTTTACTTTAAGAAATGAAATTTGCTTGTCACGTGTTCTCTATATATAACAGTATGCCATAGATAAAAGTATAAAATAAAGGAATTTATGAGAAAGAAAGGACTGGAAGTAGGCTATATATTCTGGAATAAAATTTGTTTCACAAATGCAAAAAATGAGAATTGTTCACATAATCCTTATTTGTGTCTTAACTGTATTATTTATACATTTATTTGAATTTATTATTTTAAAATAATTTTAATTATAATTTAACTTCATCTATAATAAATTTACACTGTTTAAATTTGTATTATAGTTATTTATAATTTCTCTCTTGATTCTTTATATTTATTAAATTTATTATTATTATTTATTTATGTTTTTATTAATTATTAGTAAAAATTTGTTTAATAAAAATTATTATTAATATGTTTATAATTTATATTTATTATATGTATTGAATACTGGATATACCATTTTCTTTATTAAAATTTAGTCACACGCTCATATTTTATGTTTATAATATATATATATATATATATATATATATATATATATATATATATATATATATATATATATATATATATATATATATATATATATATATATATATATATATATTTGACTTGCATCTATTTTTGACTTGCTAAATGATGTAGGTCTTTTCGACATAAGCACAATTTGTCAGAATTTTTTTACAGAAATGATATTTAGATATATTTTGATTTAGCTATTCATTACAATAAATACAAAGCAAGATGTATTTTATGTAATAATTTACCTTTCAACCATCTTACATTTTCAAGGAGATTTAAGACCATTGATCAGAATGATTGAATTATTCACTAGCATTTTCAAGAGAATGGCTTGATCTTTTCTGTGCACAATGTTTCTAAAATCAATCTTAATGATGTTCATCCGATGACAAGTATAGAGTGTTCCTGAGGAAATATTTTGACCTTTGGTTCCAAGAATTCAACAGGTTGTAGCGAAAGATAATGGATATTAGCTGAATGTATTTTTTCTTCCGACATTGGTTTGTCCTAGAAAGCTAGAGGACAGTCCATTCCATGAAATGACACCCTCTTGATGAAATACTTACAATGAGGAAATACCGCAAATGAAAAAACTTACACTTTTTGGAGCACCGCTTATTTTATGACTTTTATGCTCTGTGGTTTGTGCAACAATCATATCTTATAATTAACTCAAAGTATAACTTAGTACTTAACTGACTTATAAATATTTTCGATCCATATAGTAAAATTAATAATATACTTACAAGAGCAACAGAAGTGTTTCAGACCACTTATGCAGTTAGTAAAATTACTTGATACTCTTTTCCGCTTCCGTCCTTTATCAACACATTTTCTTTTGCTCCTCACAAATATATACACTGCATGTGTTATTATTTGTAGTGCCTCGCCTGTCTGGACACATTGCATTCAATAAACATCGATGGTCTGTGTCATTATACATTTCTGATTAATAGACAGTACAGTTCAAAGTGGGAAATAGTAACTCAAGTTATGTATTCTCAATGCACTCGTAATATTATTGATGTGAAATGTTGATTTTTCAAATAATTTTCCAAAGCGAATGACTCATGCATCCACTTATGTATAAGATTTCACGTTCAAAACTTGTTAATTTCAATTGTGAAGAAATAAACACATCAGTTAATTTCCTACTTAAATTATTTTTGTGTGCAAATGCAACCTTCTTGCATTTTCTTTACTTCAGTACAATAAATGATACGTATAATAAATGAAAAAATATATATTGCGTGTTATATTATATACTCTATGTATATAACATAAAATATTTCTGTATTATAACTGCATTTATATTATATGAATTTTACCTTACCAAGATTTTCCCTTCTTTATTGTTTATAGACAGATATGAACATTTAATAAACATTTTTTAGTATTGCCCATAAAAAGTTTATTTTCTCTAACAGTATATAATTATCATAGGTGACACTACGTTAACATTGACTCGCACGCGTCCACTACCAGTTGTACCAAAAAACTCTAAGATCACTTTGTCCACTTTTGGAATATTTATACTGGTTGACACGGACATTGGAATATCCCTCGAGTGGGACAAAAATACAAGAGTATATATTACAGCCCAACCTATTTGGAAAAACAAAGTAAGTAAAATTTATATGATTCCTTTTCAGCTTTATTTATGTCTTTTAGAATTATTGTGAAGCCTTGATACGTTGTCACTCAATAGATATCAAAATAATAATTTGATAACGTAAGGAGAATAATGGTAAAATCTTCTAATTAATTAAACACATATATTTTAAATATACGACATGTTTTTAAATATTAGTGAAACATGTTTTTAGGTAAATTTACTTTGTCATAAAATGATTAATTTTTTTCGGTAAGGATATTTTGTTACACATTTGATGCAAATATACATTAATAACTAATTATAATATCAGCTTTTATAAATCCTTTAAACAATTAAATGGGCATCTCATAAAAATTTTATATGAATGCATAGCTTTGCACAATGTATTTTCATTGCACAAGCTGTTAAACTTATTTTTTGTATTAGAGGCGTTCTTTCCAACACTTGGCATGCTTTGAATATTATTCTAGAATTCAACTATATTAGAATTCTTTCAAACGTTTTTTTCTAATTCTTTGAAATTTCATTTGATTGACATTTCAAAGAATTCCGTAAGCAAAAAAAAAAAAAAAATGGAATGGCATTGCTAGAGAGTTCAGGAATACCATCACATATATTTTTTTTCCTTACATGATGGCTTAGCCGGAATTTTTCGTTTGAATATCAACGCAGTATGACCGAGGATAAAATAACATCACCCTTGTATATGGTAATAAAAGTAGAATGACTGAAAATGGCCAATTATATGGGCAAGTGACGACTTGCCAAAATTCTGCTACATAAAATTCATCTTATTTCACAGAAGTTATTAAAAGTGTGTAAATATATTGAATAAAAATGAAAATAACGAATTAGTTTCAGTATCAAAAAAATGGTTAGTTAAAATATTTAAACAAAAATTATGTTAAAAAAATTATGTTACAGGGCATCATATATATACAATATTAAAAAAATAATATTTCAGTTACAATTTAAAATTGCAAAAAATATACAAATATTAATGAAATTTAAATACATTTAAATATTGCATTTGAAATTCTAGTACACTATAAACTTATCAAATTACACTTATCGAAAAGTATTTCAACTCGAAACATATTTATTTTTGTAAATGTTTGTCGATAGAAAGTGCTATGAACACTTGAAAACCTATGACTTGATATACAATATATGAAAGCAAGTCTTTATTCTCTCTATTGTATTATCCAAATATAAAAAAAACACAGCCCATATCTCCAGTGTCCATATCGGTTTTCATGACTAAATCCTCTGATATAAAAAGCATATGCTCCACTTAAATGTTCATCCTAATGCTAGACTCCCAATGTTTAGTTCCTAAACATGCTAGGTATTAAGTTTTATCGAGTCACTGTATGGAGGAATTCGATCAGTCGACTTAATAAAATGAAATTGAATGATAACTTGAAACTACTATATTAAACAAAATTAACAAATAACAGAGCATATTAGAAGTTTTGATCTTCAAATTAGAATTGTTGGATAGAACTTATGACTGAAATTTTCCATTATTCTTTTATTCTTTCAGCTACAAGGACTTTGTGGAGATTATAATTCTGATGCGTCGGATGATTTTAGATCTCCTTCTGGTGGTATACCTTTGGTAATGGCAAAAGATTTTGCAGACAGTTGGAGGGTGCACAAATTTTGCAAACTAGCCAAGCAACCGCTCGATGCATGTGAAGAGAATCCAGAACGCCGAAGCTGGTCAACTGAAAAATGTTCTGTCCTTAAAGCTGATCTCTTCAAACCATGTCATTTGAAAGTAGATGTGGAAGAGTACTACAAAAGGTAAATATAGAATAAAGAAAATTTTTCAGAGATTATAGTTCCTGCCATTTCTTGCTTTGATACAAATCCTCATTTCTAGCACTTAGTGATTTTATAATTTAGTTCACTGTAATTACAATCTTCTTTACAGTAATCTTTTAATAGAGTAATTTTTCTTACTTATTGTTTTAAATTTTCTAATTAATTATTTTGAAAAATTAAATAATTATATATTTTACAGTATTTAATAAATTATTTTCGGCAAACACATTACAATTTATTGCTAACGTTTTGGCAGAGAAAAGTTATACAGAGAGACTTGTTGGTTGCTAATGTCCCTTATTATTGACAGCCCAGAAAATTGACATCTTACGCTAATGGACTTAATGGATCATATAGCCATGTCACGAACTTTGAGTCAGAAAATGAGATTACATGCAAGACAAAAGCTATATATACAAATATTTCGATGATATCTACAGCAGCATGGACTAACACCTTGGTGATCAGAGAACTTAGAAAATCCTTGATGACTATTGAAGTTCACTCTTGTCTTGAACACAAACAAGAGTACCTTCAATAGTCTAATCAACAAGGAACTTGGATAGATAAATGGCTTGATGCCGTGTTTTTGGACGAACCTCCATTTTGCAAACAGTATCATGATGGTCTCGTTTGCATTCGGTGGCATTTCGGAGAATGCGCATCTGAGATATTATTTCATTTTTGACATACTGGCTCATTTCTAGAATAGATGATACGGGTAGAGATTGGATATACGTTTCCAAATCTCTTGTTTGCATTCATGTCTCTTTGAACAAAAACTGTTCCATTTGTATTAAGGTCGGTAGCTCTATTTATTCGACTAAAGACAATAGATACGTTTCAACAAAAAAATGTACGACCACATATTGCCAGTTTTTTTCCGAACCAGTAACTTTTTTGCAATGTTAATATATTTATTTTTTAATATCCAAACATATGGATAATGTTATTGGTACTAATAGCTTTTTCGGTAGTTGATTTTTCACAATCTATAATTTTAATTTATTAAAATTTTAATCACGTGCTATTTTTACTGTAATATATTTGCTCAATACATATAATTTTTTATTACGTTTTTCCTTATGGCCAGTAATCAAACTTCAGCAATTTAAATTTGACAATATATATAAGCTATAGATAGCTGAGGGGGAGAATTTTGAAAGAATTCGCAACCTACTTGCTATATGATGCAGGGTTTTAGAATCTTACATAAATTTGGTAATATGATAACCAATGAAAGGAAATATATTAAAGATAATACTTTACTCGGTATATATACATCTAAAATTCAAAAATCTATAAAAAGAAAATTATTCTTAAGAGATTTTTGAACTAAAGACTAATGAGAAAAATATTTTAATTCCGTTTCATTCAAAATATATGTGTGAAACATTAAATGACCATCTTCGTCATTTATATATATTTCATTAAATTTATAATTTTTTAGTAGTATAACTACTTATCTTATTCTGTAACGTTCCTTCTTGATTTATTATTACTCCTATTGCAAATTTTATAATTTCTATATTACTTTACCTCAAATTAGATGCGTCCAAGATACTTGTGCATGCAATTCTGGAGGTGATTGTGAATGTCTATGTTCAGTTATCAGTGCTTATGCGCTAAAATGTGCCAGGAAAGGTGTTCCCATACATTGGAGATCACAAGAGCTTTGTCGTAAGTTAAATTAATATATTTTTATATGCAACATACAATTAAAATTAAATAAGTGATATAATATTCAAGCGTAATATTCTTTGCTTGTATATTCCACAATAAATTTGTTACAAGTTAAATATGAGAATGCATATCTCCTACCATATTCAAATACCAGATTAATAGCTTAATCATGTGTTATAATGTAGCTGTCATTAATTTAAAGCGATGTAAGCTAATGATAAAAAAATTAGTTTTGCTTACATCATCATCAGTGTTAGTTATGCATTTCTCAGAGAAAATATAAATTTTAATTTTAATTGTTGTGCAGGATTTTAAAAATATTGTTAAATTTAGTTTTGTTTATTAATTTATGTTTTTGATAATTTTTGGTTTCTTCACATTTCGTTTATATCTTAATCAAGGATAAGTTTTAAATTCCATAATCGGATATAAAGCTTAACAATTCTTCATATTAAATAATTATTATGCTTGATATCTTCCTGATACCACATCGATTTTGTTGCATAAACATTACACGTTTTTCGAAATTTCTAAATAGCCTTGCAAATCTTACGATTGGCGTAAATTAGTCCTATTGTTTGAAACTGAGTCTCCAGAATTTCATTTTAGTCGTTATTGATTCCTGGTTGTAGTATTTGTGATTTTTTTTTTTTTAGTTTATCCGAGTGTGTACGTTGGAGCTTTTCAAAATTCCCCTACCTCAATTGTGTACAGATCTGAAGGCCGTCTTCAGTAAATATGTAAATGTTTTACAACATCTTTCAATTAATAACCTATCCATTATCAAATAACTTTGACAAAATTAAGAAATCAATTTAACTCATCAATTCAAGTACAATAAATGAAACAAAAATTATTTTCGTTATTTTTTACTAAATTAGTTACATCTTGTAATAGGGAATTAAACATGAAATTAAAAATTAAAATATCCAGCTTGGAAAGTGGTTAGTGATATACTTCTAGAATATGTAAATTAATATGATTTGAAACTAAATGAAATGCTTATGTGTAAATCTTCGTATAATAATTAAAGTGTTATAAATATATCCCAAGATCCTTATTTTTACGATAATATTGGAAAGGACAATAATTACTGGTACAACACTAGAAAAGCATCAGCTGTATTATAATTCTGTGTGAGGACATTTCTAAGTGACGATATGGGGTGACATTGGATACTCATTTCAATCAACTCTCAGAACAAAAGCTGTCACATTTCTAATGTATTGAAGAACGTAACTCTATTCTTCATTCGAAGCTTGCAAAACGTTATCTTTAAATATACTAGTAAACAACCGTGTTTTGCCAATTTCGCATTGGCTTTCTTTAGCATGGAAATTGTTCGGCTGCTGACCATTTTTTCTCGTTTCCTAGATCATTCATAAATAGAAAATTTTAGTTAAATGGTTTCTTATTTAATAAAATAGCAACTACAAAGGTTGTTTTTGTACTTCTTTACATATCTCTCTTTTTCTTTTAAATTTAAATTAAATTAGTTAAGACACATTTTCTCTGTTTTTAAATATTTCATTGATGATCCTAATTTCTATTTTCATTTCGTATGAAGTTAAAGCTACCTTTATATAGATTAATAATTCTTTAAATGTGAATTTTAAAGCCTCAAATATTATTTTATTTTGTTTTCAATTTAAAACAGTTACAATTTTAATCCACAGTAAATGCACGTTAAAAAATTTTATCAAAGGAAAAGAAATAAATGACCAAAGATTTTTAACTTTTTTTAAAAAAAATAGTTCTTAAGAATATAGAAATTATAAAATTCCAAGACCAATATTTTTAGCTTGGCTTCTTTTATCTCAGTCTAAGACTACGAGTTTAAAATTTTTAAATTGTAAAATTTAAACGTTGTTATTTCTCTACATTAAGCTTTTTCATTTCTAAAAGTGAAAATATTTTATTACATTACTGTACCTTATTTGCTAATAGCAGCACATATATATATATATATATATATATATATATATATTATAATATTAACATGAAAAAACTATCAAATCAATACATAATATTAATTAAATTTTCACAAAAAAAAACATAAAAAATGAAAAAAGAATTTAAGAATATTATGTGTAATTATAATCTGTGAGGAAAAAAAAAACATTTTTCAGAATATCAATCAATTAAACCACTTATTTTTCTTTGTTTATTTTCAATTTTATAAAAATTATTGAGTGCCATTTTAAGCGCTTAGATATTAAAATAAAACAATGCAAGAGAAATACGATATTTACTTGGAAACAATTTAAAATGAAAAATACAGACAAAATAAATTTTTTAAAATGTCAACATCAAATAAATTGAAGGGTATTAAAATCACAACATATGTGTGTATTTATATATTTTCATACCTTATATTTTTTTATTGCTTAGAGATCACTTTTTGTACACAAAAGTGGGTTAGGCTGAATCCTACTTTTAAATGTGGATTATTAACCATCATATGTAGTTACATTCGATATGAAAATAAATCCCACGAACATTTGAAACGAAAGGGAAAGTGATAATAATTTTTTCATCCAAATAGTTTAATTCAAAAATTTCTAAATAATCCCAATTTAGTGCCTTCCAAATATTAAGTTATTTCAAATTTTCCTACTAAATAATGTCACTTTCAAGTATGCACTGAGCTTATGCAAAATTATTTATAGAGTGATTCTTTTCTAACATTTAAACGTGATAAAATTAAGATTTTTGCATCATATTATTAGTTTTTTATGATTCACGTACTAATTGATATTCTGTCTTCAAAAATCCAACATGTATATTGTTAAAATCTAAAAAGGTATGAATTGTAAGAACCATGTATGAAGAAAGCTTCATGAACTGTATATGATTTGCATTAACCATGTTCCATGGGTAGTAACCACAGTATCCATCATTAGCAATCCAGTGTGAGACATGTGATCAGTATTCGCCTTGCATCTCCCTCTGTCCACCACCGAATTGTGATACATATTTAGACTCTCCAGATGAACAAACTTGTTCTGATAAATACTGCGTAGAAGGGTGCGAACCAAAGCCGTGTGAAACAGGACATGTTCACAGAAGTGCCAGCAATAACACATGCGTGCCAGTTGAAACATGCGACGAAGTGCCGTGCATAATAATTGACGGTGTATCTTACAGAGAAGGCCAGAGGATTGAAAAAGAAGATGTTGGAGATGCATGCCAGTCTTGGTGAGATACATTTTTATTATTAACTGATTATTTTATTTTGATTTCAATACTTGTTATACAATTTGAAATTTATCAATTATATAATGTCAAAAAATCATAAATATTGTCAAAATACTGTATGTTGCCAAAAATTATTAAAAGTATTTTCAAGGATTAGTCTATAAATTGCTACTTAAACTTCAGAGTGCTTGTAATGTCAAAAATTATTATCATATTCCCTTTGCCAAAGAGGATTTGTTATAAAAATTAAATGTTTATTTTCAGAGATAAAATTTATTTTAAAACATAGTGGCATCAGTATTCTTTCAAATTATAATAATTTACACTTTTGATGTTAAAATTATAAATGTACTAGCAAGTTATTTTAGTAAAACACATAGCTTTTTTTATTGAAATGACATAAGATGTATAGTATAATGATGGGCACGTAGGCAAAATATATAGAATTAAAACTTCACTTACCAATAAAATTCTATATTGTTCAACTTTTTTTACATAAATAAGTAGATGTATCCAGAAATTCTACCCACATTTCTTAATATTTTGCTCTTATTTTTCTTAAATTCTTATTGCTCATTTATTTTAAATGAAAATAAATTTAAAATATCGTTTTCAAAAAAAAAGATTTAAAATAATTAATTTGTAAGAGAATTACAAGAATATTTACAAAATATATAATTTTATTAAAATAACACTCATTTCAAATTCTTTTAGAATTTTCTTAAATGCTCAAAAAATATTCAAGGCACCCTAGTGTTCCCTGAATATTTTTATAGTTAAATATAGTTAGCGTTGTTTCGACAATCGTTTAAAATTTATTTTGAATAATCGTATAGAATCTTCTCCACGTAAGCAACTTCTTATTTCAAAATAACAGAATTTTTTTATAAATTAGGGATACTTTCATTTTTCTCTAAATTTAATGGTGGTGTTATAAATATATATGCGGACATATGATCATAAAGTTATTGATTTTTTATGACAATATTTTTTATTTTCTCTTGTTCTTATGGTTATTAATTTCAAAGCTAAGAAATTAAGTCCGGATAACAAGCGTGGAATTTCGTAGTAAAATAAAAGAAATATTAAAATATGCTCTTTTCATTATAAAAAATATTATATCCCACATAAACTTTCCAATATTGTAATTTAAAATCTTATTAAATTAATATTTTAATCATCATTTCTAATTTTAATCGCATACCTATGATATATTAAATTACTACATTCCCAAGGCCGTAATTTTGGCACATGGCAGGATTTGACATGACTTCAAATGAACACGATACCAAAGCAAACCTTATTAAATTACCATAGGAGTTTTAAATATGGAAATGCTACTTTTAATCACATTAAATATCTAATTACTTCAACCAATTGAATTTCTGAAATATGTACAGTTTTTCCATTTAATTAATACACACTGAGATTCGGTACATTTTCTAATAAATAACTGATTGTATGTTTATATAAAATAACTACATTTTCTACTTAATGAATAGTTATAAAATACGCACTCACAATAAATGCGTAAATAATGGGATTTATGCATTAGTATTTAAAATCTAATTTTGAAAGACAGTTTTCTACCATTACGAAAATAACCTACATTTTAAAAATTGTTGGCATAAATAATTTTATGATAAATTGCTTGATATGCAGTTACTTTAATTTAAAGATATTTAAACGAATAGAAATAATGTAGTTTTAAGAAAGCATGAAAGAAGTCATTACACTTAATTCACGCGTCAGCTTTACCTAGAGGAGTCTTATCTTTTTCGAGAACAAGACAGCCTGTGTGTGATCCGGTACAATTAAAATGAATGGTTAAAATGGAAACTAGAAGTCAAGAATTCTTAGAATGTTTAATATGGAAAGTTATTTGTAGACTTTTCTGATGATTAGAATCATGTTGGATTATGGGGCATGTTGAAAATGTTGAGATAAAAAAATACTATCATTTTAAGTCCTATGAAGGTTTATCTAAGATTTTTTTAATGTAACACTTCTACATCGTCATAGTTCGGTAACAAATGTATGAAATCATAGAAGTTAAAATTTAAACTTCTGCTCATTATTGAAGACCTTTTGATAAACATACTGTAAACGTTATTGCTGTTTTTATTCAATCATTATAGCACAGGCTGCTTATAGACACACACACACACACATTAAGTTAAATGAAATTTCCAACAGCCAGGTCCTAATAGATCCATTTTATCCATCACATTTGTAGAGCAGGTTTAAGTAACTGATGATCCAGAATGTGAGTCTTATACACGCTAAAAGCCTATACACTTTCTTAATGAGTCGAAATTCAAAAAGAGAGATATAGATTGATCCTCGATAAAATTTTATAAAAAGAAAACCATGTATTATATTGCTGGTATAGTGAAATAAATATATTGGGATCAAGAGTAAATAATGATAAAAATTATGAAACATGTCAACACATTTCATTAAAAAAATATTTTTGAATTTTTCCACACATTTATTTTTAAATTTTATTCATAAATATGTATTTAATGTATTTTAGGGCACTTTAAAATTCATTATTATTTTCACAGTTCATATGAATAGTAAGATCTCTAATTCACAACTACAAAATTAGTGCTTTTTATTTTGATTATAAAAATTGTTTATAATCTCTTAAAATAGATTATCACTTTGATATCAGATATGAATCCATAATTATATATAGTTATTAAAAATTTCATTCTGACATATGTTAGTGGCTTTAAATAAAGCGACTTTATGGATCACTTTAAATGCCATATTCCCAAATTTTAAGAGCACAAGCTTTCGAGAAGAAATGTGGACTTCTTTAATTTGAATGAATTTAAAATAATAAATGAATTCTTTTATAAATTGTTTACTGGATGTATTTAGGCAATCTAAACTCAGTCGAAAAAAATGGATATCAATTTGGAAACATTACTCCTAATTTAAATGATTTTTCACAATGTGATTTTTTAAGATTATTTACTTGAAACGTAATATTTTGATATATCTCTTTTAATATCTAAAACTTTTAGTATTTCTTAAAATATTTTATAGACTTTACATTATTTTAATATGAGTCTACTCTAATGGTGGTTCTGATGAAATTTAATGATTTTAAATTCATTGAAAAAGTACTTGTTATTAACAATTTTTTGCTTAATGCTATCAGCCCTTTAATATATGGATTTTGATAATAAATTACTGTAACTTCATTATTTAATAAAATTTCACTGTAAAAATTTAACTTGTTTTATCCTATATTGCAACTGTAAGCTGTTTCTTATACTTTCACTTATTATTTTATAAGTTTAAAATGCACGAAGGAATACCGAGCATTATGCAAGAATGCTCACATTTTCTTAAGAGTAAAGTTTCTCTACCTAAATTACTTAATTTAGTTTCCCTAACAGAAATTTATTATTCTCGTTGAGCACATTAATTTTTCCACTAACATTTTTTGTATTTTGTTGAATAAAATAGATTAAGTTTTTTTTTATTGTTACAAATTTACTTTTTATAACTCCGCTCATTTTTGAAGAAATGTTTATGCCTTTTCAGTTATTGTCGCCAGGGAAAAGTGGAATGTGTTGGTGTTCCGTGCCGAGAAGTTACCACTTATGTTCCCACTAGCATATCAACTCCAACCTTGTTTAAAGAGTGTACAAATGGATGGAGTGACTGGATTAATTCTGTACATCCAGAAGAAAATGTGAGCTCAAACACTTATTTTACGAATTATTGATTGTTGAAATACATTCATAATTGATAAAGCTGCAATATATACCAACTTATTAATATATATCAATAATGCATTAAAATTTTTTATACAATATTATTAAGTACTTATATAGAAAATATTAAATAGCAATATAATAGTATGACTTTTAATATAGTAAGCATTTAACTTCGTTTATAGTTTTTTCATACAGTATTGTTTCTAAAAATTTTAAAAAACATGAAAGGTTATTTTATATTTTACGAAATCCCATTCTTTAACATATGCACATTAATTTTAAAACATATATTCATCCAAAGTATTTACATCTCTAATTACAATAATAAATTGAAAAGCAAAATAAAAGCATATTTTATTTCAGATAAACATGATAATGTGTTAAATGAACCTATTCAATTGGGATTTTCTCAATGTATTGCAATGAAGAATTAGAAAGTTTTTTCATACATAAAATCATTAAAATTATTATACTCATGCCTTAAGCAATATATTCTCCAACATAGGTAACTTTAAGCATTTTCAGCTAATTTAATTTAATATTAAATTGTAAACTTCATCACCAGTACATAGTTAATTATTAATGACGGTTCTTAAGCTATAAAAACACCGAATAAAATGTAAATTACTGTTCTAGAAAAAACAATATTTGACTCCCTAAAAGGGGAATTTACAGATGAAGGAAATTAAGATACATAAATGCAATTTGTTATAAAAATCACGTAGACGAAGAAAAATATTTTATAAAGAAAACGCTTTAATTTCTCTAGTGATAAATGACGCGATATTCAGGAAAATAACAGATTTTAAGCAAGCAAAAATATCAAAATAAAATTACAGAGTCTGTTTATTTGTTTTACATACTGATGATGGCAATAAATGGCACTTTTTAATAAGTAACGCTAGAAATTCATTAGATTTGCAAATGAGTTATGGTAGTAAATTCACAACTCAACTATCAAGATAGATGAATAACAACATTTAATAAATTTGATAAACGAAATTATTTTCAGTAATGAAATATTAGTTTATTTTTGTTCCCAAGAACAATTATATCCATCATAGGATTTTATTCATTACTAATATTTATTAAGGTTGATATGTTATTCATAACAAATCAATAAGAAATTTTAATACACTATGAAAGATGCTGAATGTTGCTCTCGGAATGCTACATTTCATTACACTGGTATTTATTTATTTATTTCACGATCATTTATTACATCAAAAAGTTGCAAAATTCTGATAAATATTATAAATTACTGCAAATGGGATTGCACAAATTTTTCGTTTCTTCTAAATATCGAATGAGAGTTACTTGGTAGAAATAGGATTAGATAGAAAGAGAAATAGGATAGATGCTAGAAATAAGATTAGATAGATAGAGAAATAGGATAGATGCTAGAAACAGGATTAGATAATAGAGTTTCATCAATCCTGGGACTAGAAGTTTTATAAAACTTATAACGGAACTATATTATTATCAACCAAGTACTTAAAAACTTTTCAGGAGTCAGCACAATCATTAGCATTTGAAAGAATGCATTAATTGTAAAGTCATTTATATCAAATTAATCACACGCAGGCGGCAAGTATCAGCTGACTCTAACGAGTTTCAAAATTTTTTTTAAGCACATTTTAGCCAAATAGTACCTATATATAAAAATGTTAATCTAAAGCAAATAATACTGTGTTCATATTAAAATATGTCGTTTTTCCATTTATGTATCTAAATAAGTAGTATATCTAAATAAAGTAAAATTAAAGTTATTAAATTATAATATTTTTAAATATTACTCATTTTATCACGTTTTTGCTAATAGTTTTAAGTAATGTTTTTATCATTTCAGTTTGGAAATGATATTGAAAGTCTATCATCGATTGCTCTTGACGGAAGAAGTCCTTGTCCTTTGGAATATGTTAAATTAATAGAGTGTCGGGCGGCAGGCAGCGAAGAACCTTCCGAGCTTACGGGACAAAATGTTACTTGCAGCATTCCTCAAGGAATGTCTTGCAACAAGAGAAGATATTCAGATTGTTTCGACTATGAAATCCGATTCTTCTGCCAGTGCGAAGAAGAGGGTAAGATATTGATTTATAAATAAGTCAATGAAGTTTGAATAAAATATTATTCTAATTTTTGGGGATATGAGTGTTTTACTTTATCTTATCAGAAGTAAATAAACAGTAGAGAAATTAGTAACGACGCATATATTAAGCATTTAAAAAATCCTCTGTTGGATTTAACTTAAAATGCCTTTTTCTTTCCTTTCTTTAAAGCATGTAAATGAATTGAATCTGTATCTTACTAAAAAAATTCTTTTTAATGTATTGTGTAAAGTCAAATGATTTATGTTACATATTCAGACAAGTGTCCTGTGGGAAAAGAATGGAGTCACTGTGCCTTTGATTGCAAGACATCTTGCCAATCACTTATCACAGATTTAAAGAAAAACGGATTGTGTGATGAAAATGAAGGATGTGCTCCTGGGTGCGTTACAAGTGTTTGTGAATATCCTTATGTGTCCAGAGATGATACCACATGTGTTACACCTGACCAATGCACATGTAAACTACCATCTGGAAAAGTACTTGCAGTAAGTATCCTATTGTCCTAACATATGTTAGTCATTTGCTCTAATTAGAGGTTTCAGATTAATGTGATATTTTCAAAAGGAAGCTTTTCAAAAGGAAGATTTTTTCTAAGATAAAAATTTGCTTAAAATACCGAGGCATGCTAATTATAATAAAGTGAGTTTGAAACGACCACTTAAATTATTTCGCTTCACTTAATGAAATTATAACTGTGCAATTGAGGAAGAGTTGACGCAGAGATATTATTTATTTGATGTAAGAAAAAAGAATTAATTTCTTATTTAAATTTCAAATATCGAAACTGCTGTTTATTAGATTTAAATTACAAAAACCTGTTATCAAAATGAAATTATATCTTTCAAGAAAGTTGCGCAAGTTACTTGTAAAATAGCTCCCTATAAGCTACTAATTGAAATATTTGCTTGTATATAGAAAGCAAATCCTTTCATCATAAGCTTATTCATTCTTTAGTTGTTACTAAATATATTTTTCTGTTTATTCTTAATCTTATGTTAAAGAGGAGTCATGGGAAAAAATGCAACATATATTCAGTGACTAATTGAAGAAAAACATTTTATATGAAACAAAAATCTGTCATCACTTATTGATAAAAGCCTGAGCTATTTCTTATGATTCTACTAAATAAATCTAAATCCTAGAGATCTAAATCATAAAAACGAAATATTTTAACCAGAAAATGTGCATATTTTTTAAATTTTTTTTTTAATTATGTATCTAGTTTTGTGTTTATACTAAAAAAGAGAAATTTATTATTTAAACTTTTATTTACGTTTTTAAACGTTAAAAATTAAACATTTTATTTTTTTATGTCTATAAAAATTCTATTATTACTTCGAACAGAATATTTATTAATTTGAACTCTTAGTTCAAATTAGAAAAAATATAAATATTTGAATATTTGTTTACTTCGTAATTTGCAAATCTTTAAAAGAGTATTTTTCTATTCTTTACAACCTCTTTCAAGGACACGGGTGTTTATGATATTACAAAAGATCTCGTATCTTAACACTTCACAATTTTTTAATTACTTAAGAAGGTCTTAGTTAATTATATTACATCTTTACATAAATATTTTTTTCTTAAAACTGGCTTCTGAAATGCGTTTATATTTGATAATACAATTCAAAAGTAAATTAATTAAAAATCCAAAACCATAATTAAATTGGTTTTTACTAATTGACAGAAAAAACGCAATTTAAGTATCTTCTTTGCTATAATTACTTTATAGTGTTCATTCAAACTATTCTCACTTTATTCTTTTAACAACAATGCAATATCACAACCAATTCTTACATTTAAAAACTATATTGGTCTACAATTAAGACAATAAATGAAAACGGAAATGTTATTACCACACACACAATAATATTTAATTTTTAAATTTTTAATAGCAGTAATAATTATTTAAACGTTTTTACAGGTATATATATATATATATATATATATATATATATATATATATATATATATATATATATATATGTATATATATATATATATATATATACATATATATATATATATACATATATATATATATATATATATATATATATATATATATATATATATATATATATATATATATATATATATATATATATATATATATAATATATATATATATATATATATGTATTTATATATAATATATATATATGTATGTATATATATTTCCAGGAAAATATTTTAAATTTTCATTTGCTTTGCTTTAATGAAACGAATGAAAATGTAGTAATGTATAGGAAGCTATAATGCAATGAAATATTTCCTAAAATGTATATTTAGTTTATTGTGTATGCAAGATTAACACATTAATATATAAAAAAAATATTTCAGGGAACATATTACTATAGATCTTTTCGTAGTTGCAAATTTCTTTATAATTATTTTTAATATAATTAAAGCTTAAAATAAGAAGAATAAAGTTACATGATTTCAGTTTCCTAAAATTCAAAAATACGCTTTTAATTATAAAAATTCGAAATGTTAAATATTTAAATCACCCTTTATGGTATTAAGTTTCAGTATTTTATTTTTGAAACATATTTATGGAGAAAACAAATACTAGGAATTAAATTCTATCTAAGCACTTGACAGATAATAATACAAAAAAAGCAAGCATTACATGAATTAGAGAGTTGGTAACATTCATTAACATGTATTCATATACTGTAATAAAAACTGTAGAAAAAAATTATATATACCTAAAATAATTCCTATGTTTTGATTTTTCTTATATTTTTCATTTTATAATAACACTTTTATAGAGAGTATTGTCTGAAAAAATTATATCACTAAATTATCAATTCTTATAAAATTTTAATTAATTTTATAATTTTTTAGTTATATTATAAGAAAATTATTTTAATTAATAATACATTTTATATGAGTACCATATAAATAGTATCCTTAATCAATAAATACGATAGGTAAAGTGAATATTACGGTCACAGCCTCAACAATTGACGAAACTTTTTTCGCCAAGTGGAGGAGATCCACATATTGAAATTTGATTAGCAACCCATAATGGCCGCCAATCGAATCTTCGAAAAATCTTCGCGAGCTGTGATCGTAATGCGCACTTTATCCAGCAAAATCTTATTTCCTTATAAAATAATCCATAATTACAGCCAGGACAAGTCCATACTGATGGCTGTGAAAAATGCCAATGTCTTAACAACACTTTGATCTGTGACACAACTCTAGATTGCAAGGATAAAGTGAAAGACGAATTACCAACACCAGAAGACATTGATTTTACTCCAAGTATGTATGAGTTCTTGATAAACATCACAAATGTATTTAATCTTTATCAATTAAATATAATGCTTCACATGTTTCTTAAATGGCAGTTTTTTCTTTTTTTAAATTACCCAAATTATATTGAAGAAAATTTCTAAAATTTAAATCTAAATAATAGAAATTATAAAAAAAATAGTATTTTATCTAAAAAATATCCAAAATTTCGATAAGATTCACATGTTTAATAAATCTTATTCTTTTCTATAAGAACTTATTATCATATCTATAAACATTCAACAGAAATGAATTATCTTATTCAAAAATCTGATAATCCATAAAAATTCTGTAATAGAATGAATTTCGTTGTTATTTTTAATCCAAAGTACAATGCTATCTAAATATTTTTAAGAATAATTTTCTTCAAAATATTATTTTATATAGTCACGTCAGTTTTTTTTTTTTTTTTTTTTTGGACAATGATATTCAAACTGTCATTTTTTCAACAAAAAATAGAACAACTATATCCATGCAGCAAAAATGCTGCCATCTATAGCTAAACTCAAGCTACTGTATAAGAAACTATTCGAATGTTCTCTGAATTATACAAAGCGCATCAGAATGAATAATTCAATTTAAAATCCATACCTTGTAAAAAATTTTTAAAATATGCATAGTTAATTTGGAATTACATGCATAATAATATAATATTTTCAAACTAAATAAAAATTGCACAACCATCAATGGTTTGAACCTCAATATAAGTTCATAAAAGTCAGATTCTTTCAAAATTTTATCTAACATGTCAGCCTCAACATTTCCCATGACTATTATTATGCATGACTTTATTGCATAATATTATTGCATGCCTTAATTGCATATAATGTTAACATTGCTAGAAAGAAAGACTTATAAACTCAATCTATTTTAAGTCCACAAGACGTAATCGGAAAGTGTGTGAAACCTGGAACTTTCAGAGATTAGTTACACTTAATTAATTACATTTACAACAGACTGGATTGGAGAAATGCGATTGTATGAGCATTTTTGTTGTTCTACAAAATATCTTTAATGTCTAAATTCTATTGCACTGATGACCCATTCTACTGTAAAATGGAGACAACAAAATATTTTTCTGACAGATAAAAGCTATTTTTTCTAAATATATAATGTATGTGAGTCCACAAATTGTAGTCTATGGTTCCTTACCAGCACGATTTGGATTAAAATACAAATTCGTGTTGGATATCTCCAAATGGTGAAGAATACTTATCACACTGGTTTCTGTTCAACATTTTATGAATCCAAATCCCATAGCATGGAAATTTGTATGGTTTGGAATCTGCATTATACATCAAAGAGAGAAATTCGCGTATCTAATAACTGCCCATAAGCAAACAATTACCGTTGAGTGACAAATCAATGATAGATGTGCTGAATACTTTCTTTTTATATGCAAGTGATTTTTTTCAATTATTTACATTACTTTCTAATGGTTTTAGATGCAGTTGGCATTTCGATACCAGAATGTTGTCAATGAAAATCTTACTGTACAGATTTTATTAAAGTTACAATTCATCATAAATCACGGATTATTTTGGATAGTCACCATCTTTACAAATATTGAAGTGGTGAAGGGTGAATAATTTCTGCAGTATTTTTAAGTAATTGCGTAAATCTTTAGATTTTTTCCTTTCTACCGATGTATTTTTCTATTAAAAAGGATTGACAACTTAATGGTTAAGTTTTCTTAAGTTATATTATTTTTATGAAACTTTTCGTTTTCAGTTATTTGAGTTAATCGGTATAAAACTGGCGATAATCTTTATGTCTATGATAAGTTTGCAGATAAGTCATACCTAAGATAAGTTAGATTCTTCATCGCATTAGTTATATTCCAACCTGATTCTGTACCCTTTATAAGCAAATTATATGTGTTTGAGGAATATTATATTTTTCAAAATATCATATTTTAAATGTACTAAAGCTAAACAAACTATTACATTTCAATATAATGTGTGTTTTTCCTATCTTTCATATTCATTTCCATAAAATCAATTATATTACATTTAATTGTATGTAATAAATTGTATTCACATATTCCACCAATGACTAATTTGCATTTAGTATATGTCAAACTTTTTTTGACAAATTTAACATTAAGAAGTTTATAATTTGCAAAATAAAATTTTAAATTCTATATACATTATCAAATTGAAAGTTTATATTCCTAATTTTACGAAAAACCTATTTAAACAAATAAAATTAATTAAATTTTTAATAAAATTATTCTTTCAATAATTTTATCTCTTTCTTTCAATATTCTTATGAATCAAGAAATGTATGTACATCAATAAGCATCATTAATAACAAATATTTAACAAACTCCGGCTTCAAGTTTGTAATATTCAGGTTTAAATATGATAATGTTTTTTAATACCAAAAAAGAAGAATATCCGTTTTATTATTATATGTGAGACGTTAGTAAAACAACAGTTTCCTGAAATCATCAAATCAAGTATTTAGAATTTTCATTAATTATTCGAAAATCAAATTGTTTGAAAAAAAATATTTCCTATTTTATTAATTGAATCTATGGATTCTATTTTTAGTCATATAAATTTGCTGATTCATGTATCTTCAAACATTCAGCTTTAATAAGATTTTAGAATACACATTTAAATTATATGTATTAATTTGATTTTGTTACAAAAAAATTAAATAAAAATTATTTTAAACATATGAATAAATTAATGATTTTTATATTTTTATGTAAGCAACTGAAACAATTTTCGTGTTAGTAATTAATATTTATTCCATTGTAGTTAATGAAAGATTTTCAACGTATAAATATATTTGAATTCAGTATAAAACTATCTGCAAACAGTATGTAATGATAACATTTTTAGCATTTCTATAATTTTTGAAAATGTAAAAACAATCGCATCAATAGCTTTTAATTCGGTCACATTTTCAATACTTTCAGCATATGAAGTTGTAACTCTGAAACCTGCAAAAGTAACAGTTACACCATTTCCTGCTTTGGGTTTGGTAACGTCAACACCGGCGTGCTCATACTGGTCCCACTGGATAAATAAACGAAAACCCAGAAGGAGTAAAAAAAGTGGAGATAGGGAAGATACCCGGCCTCATATATTGGTTCAAACAGAAGGGTTTTGCTCCAAGGCAAGTACAACATTCTTACACAATCCACGTTAAATCCATAAAGTTTTTTTGCATACATTCATCTTTTTAGATGTCAAAAAAGTTATGAATAAGCTTTTGATGGATATTTTTAAGATTAATAGAAAGTGATGAGGAAGTATTTGATGTTATAAACTATTTTACAAAATCAAGAATGGTTTCTTTCTTCAATTATTTTCAAATAATTATGAATTCTGAGAGAGTAGAAACATTTTTCGTTCATACTATTATAACGAAAAATAATTTTTTTTATATTTATAATTTTAATTTTTTATTATATATATATATAATATTTCATAGAACCACATATTGAAAAATATTTGCAAAAAAGTTTATATTAAAAATATTAAAGATTTTAAAAGCACCTTCTGAAGAATATAATAGAATTAATAGAATTTTTATAATTTACCGTATCTAAACAAGTATTTTTATGTTTTGAAATCGACTCTTAAAATACAGAAACTTTATAAAAACCTAAAAATGCTAAATAAAGCTAAACATTCGCGGGAGTGTAATGTAACTCAAGTAAATGATATATACTTTGCTCAAAGTGCTTTTTTCAGTACTAACATTTATTTCTAGAATACCTATTCTATTTTCTTAAGCAGATAAACTGAGATTATTCGGAAATGTATAAAATATTTTGCTTGAAAACAGCTTTTATCAAATCCGTTGACAAGTTTTCCATTTATCGCACTAGCTTAGTGAATCCAATTGGCAAGGATGTAATCACATTATCCTAAAATAAATTACTGTCTATAATATAATCAATGAGTCTCACTTTATTTGTGCATAGGGGTAGGAACGTAGGAACGTAATTACATGAAAGGAATGATCCATTTATACAAACAGGCTTGAAAAGAAAATTTCATATATTGTACAAATTAGCTTATGGATATTTTTGTGTTTAAATATTAACTTAATAAATTTAAATATAAATTTTATAAAAGCTTTCTTTAATATTATCAAATGATTGAATTATTTATATAAAAATTAAATTAAATAAGTTGAATTTCTTATCCAATTACATTATTTTCCATCATATATTCTTTTAATTTTATGTATAGTTTTATTACTTTCTTAAAGTAATAAAATTATGCATAAAATTAAAAGATTATATGATGGAAAATAATGTAATTCCATATGAAATTCAAATAATTTATCCATGAAAATGTTGCTTAGTTATCCCTTCTAAACGTTCCTGAGACAGTAAAATTGCTTTCCTAAATTTGAATAAAAAGTGCAAGAATAAGAAAATCTAAATACGAAATTCCATCTATAATCCAAAAGAATTATGGAAAGACTTCGTTTCATTTCCATAATTTGGTACTTGCTTCTTCACTGCAATTCATATAGTTCCTGATTTTAGGTATTAGATAGCAATATACGGAAAACCTAAACATAAAGTGATCGTTATGAATAAGATTCTTAGAGTATGCACGTATTGTTGTTAATTCGTAAAATAATTCAATCAGCTTTAACAAAAATTACATTTACAAAAATTTAATAAATTTTATGTTAATAAAAATTGTAAGAAAAATTACACATTAACATAATATCTTTTTATTCTTACTGATTTCATAAATTTCTTGCTGACCGTAAGTAAAATAAAGGCATGAAGTCTATTAAGCAAGTTTTAATTTGTAACAAATTTACTATAAACATATTAATTACGCAATTTTAATTTGCTATGTCTTCAAAAAACTGTTCCAATTAAAATGATATAGTTTTGAATTAGCTGACAAAATGATTATTATTTTTTAATAACTTAAGAACAAATTTAAGCAAATTCAATTGAAAAAAAAACACTTTTTTATTTTCTATTAAGGGTTCAGTAACTGCAATTCAGTGCTATGAAGCCAAAACAGATCGAGATTACACTGAGACTGGGGAGGAAGGGCTGATTTGTGATTTAAAAACTGGTTTCAAATGTGAAAATAAAAAACAACCAGATAGTAGATGTGAAGATTATAAAATAAGATACCTTTGTTCTTGTGGTAAGTAATCGACATATTGATATTTTCTATATTCTATATTTGTATATTTGTATTTCTTAATCAAAGCATATTGTTCATGGCACACGAAGAGAGTGTATTAATCAACAACTAGGCTTCCTACTATATACAAATTTTTTAGAAACTGCGAAAAATTGCTGTATAAATATTCAAGAAACTTAAGAAATTATATCTTTGAATAATATTTTCAATTTAAGTGACATCCTCTGTGATTTTATATCGTTTTATTCCTTGAAGTAGTCTATTTTATTTAAAGGCTTCTAAAGTTTTATATTTTACAGTGACAATACCAAAACTTTTAATAAGGTAGAAAATATTTTAATTCATTTATACCATTTCTGGCAGGGAAGATTGAAAAAATTAAATTCACTGAAGAATACGATAACCTAAACCATTGCAAAGAAGACCATCATTTGTTTTAAGAATTACGTTTATTAAATGCTTGCTACGTCTTATAGGATCACACTCTATTATTCCAATCAGTTAACATATTCGATGCGACAAATATTGCTACAACATGTTGTCAAAAGTTATTTGTTTTAAACAAAGCTAAATAAATAGTGATTATTATTTATAAAAAATAATAAATATTATTAGTTTTCTAATTTACATATATTTTACAATAATTAAATACTGATTATTCATTTTCCACCGAAAATCATGATCCTCAAAACTTTAATCGGACTTGACAATAATAATGCTAAAATATTTGAACTTGACAGCAATAATTTTAATTAAAAAGACAAAACATTGCTTCAGGAAGCAAGTAAATGATTCATAAAACCTGATTATTTAACTTTCCTATTTAGATTTATCAATTATTTTTGAAAGAGTTATAAATTTTCTGCAGTTTTAATATCTAATAACAATTCTTATTAGATTTAATTTACATGAAATTTTAATTATTAATTTATTTTACTTTGTATTTCTCTTTCTCTCATTTTAGATGAAGCCACGACAACAACTACAATTTTCATACGATCCACCACGCCTGCATACATCTGTAAGTAAATACCTATCCTGCTGGAAAATGTTTTGTTCAATTACGAAACATCACAAATATTGATTTCTATAATTTTTATTGAATTTTTGTATCATCAAGTAGAATTTTAATTACCATTTATATATTTTACTTCTAAATATTTTTGAAATTAGAAACCAGATGATTTAAAAATCTGAAATAAATTTTGTTTGATTTTGTTGAAATTATGTTTGAGTTTTAAAATTTATTAATTTAAAAATTCTTTTATTTGTATCCCTGTAAGTAATTTACATTTTCATTTCATTTCATGTGTCTAATAGTTATTTTTTTAAAGATCCTTTAATAAAGCATTCAGAATTTTTTCAATTTATATTGTGTTATATCAAATTTAGCCATAAAATAATATTACATTTACATACCATCTTTAAGAACTTTAAAATCAGCAATATAAATTAAAATTGCATACATTTTATTTATAGCAATAAAAAATGGAATAATTAAATATATTTTAAATCATAATTTAAAAATCAAAAAAATTAGTTGCATATATTTTACAATGCCTAACTTTAAATATTCTTATATATTACACGATATAATACATACATACATATATCTATGTAAAATGAGAGGAGATGTTGGCACAATAGCATATGTTTAAGTAACTTAAGCATTATCTGGAAATTTTTTATAAATTTCCTTCCACATTTTAATAATAACATTAATTAGTCTGTTCTATCCCTTCTTAAATGTATTCACAATGTATGTGATTTCAGAAAAAAATATGTAAGGCATTTCATATAGAGTGTGAGATCTTTTAATAATCAAAACAAATTTAAGAGCCTACTCTCTCTGGATATGTAACGGTTTACTATTGTGCAGTAATAATCATAGTAATTTATTGTTCTTAACGTTGGTTGTTTTTTATAATTGCACATCTATCATAAGCACAAAAACTTTTTAACGTATATTTTGTATCATTTATTTTAATTTATAGCCACTTAATTAAAACTCCTATCATATATACTGTGAAAAATAAACACAGACAAATTATCTGAATACCTTCATTAAACTTGGAATGTCTTCATTATTTTTGTAGATCCCTGCTATAACTTCGTTCCCCTAATTAACGGTCGAAACCCTATACCTGACAGCAAACTAAAAGCTTCAAGTAGTTATTCATCTGCCACTGGCCCTGATTCTGCAAGAATACCAAAAATAGGTAGATATAATTACAAAATTTCTTATTGCAACAGTTTATATATTATAAATAATGCATTTTTTACTATAATAAATTATAAAACATTACTTTTTATACAGTGGGTTTATTACTTATAACTAAAAAATTACTACATTCATCTAAAATTTAAAATTGTATACTATATCTATATGTATATTTAATATTGTATATTTATAATGAGCTGACATACATTCTTTTTTTAACAATTGAAATTTGTTAAAGAAAATTTGCTTCGCTTTTTAACAAATTTGCTTTAAAAAAAAGATAATTTGAAATTTGAATTACATTAAATTTGCTATTATATTTTATCTTGATATTATGTTAGATTCATAGTCATATTGTAAAAAATACCTTTCTTTACTAAATATATCCTATTAGCAGTTTCTAGTAATACATTATAAAAGTTTTTCCGAGGAACATCATTTTTCTATTATCTATATCAGAGAAACATTTTATAATTACTTATGGTATACTAATAATTTATGCATAGTTAAAATTTTTCAATGTAATGCTTTTAATCATTTTTCTGATAGGAATATATTTTGTCAAATTAATATTTAATTATAAATGTTTTTACATGTTGGATTTACATTACATTGTTCACGATTGAAAAAAATCTCGCCTATTGCAATTAACAAAATGATATTTATTGGACAAACATTAAACTATAAGTAAAACAATTCATTAATTCATTAACTTTAGAAAACTTTAGAGAATCATAGATCTTAATATATTAGTAATCAAATAAATTGCTTCTAACAATAAAATTAGCAGTTATAAGTCTTTGCATTGAATCAGATACAGATTAAAAGTCGTACAGCTGTCCATACAACTTTGATACAATGTGAAAATTTATTGACTGAAATGAGTAGCGTATCGTGAGGAGTCGGTTGTTCTTAAACCCTTAGCCACACATTTTCTTATTTCTCTGTCTTGCAAATTTCATAGAATACAGGTAATATACCACTGTGCATGATCCTGCGGAAGTGAGATATTTCGCATACTTCGATTCTTAATACAATATAAATGTAAGGACCACTACCCAAAGTATTATCCCAGCAAATAAGAAGTGAATGAGATGGATATTCAGTTGTATCTCACGCTGTAAGCTGTTAAAATAATGTCGAATATACGTTAGAAGTGAGAGTTCTTCGCGATGTCAATCGACGAAAAGTGACTACGACGATGGTGAAAAGAAAATCGGGATTTATCTGAAAACAATTGGACGTTCCTATGTCTGCATTAGTAGCTCATGATACCATTGAAGGTTTACGACATCAATAGTAGTCGAAACCATTGTCATCAAGATGGTAGCCCATACTGTTACAAATGTTATTATATTTTCGTGCAACATTGGTTGTTTCGAAAGCAACTGCATTTCTGGATTAAAAAATCATTAAGTGCCTGTGCGATCTACATAAGCCATGCTTGAGGCATCTGCCTTTTCGAAAGTTAGTGATTGTGAGGTGTTAGTGTTCCATATGACCCTCTTAAGCCCCTCACCGATTCCATATTCTTTAATCTAATAGTCGGCAACTCGCGAGCCACAGGTGTCTCTTTGCTCCTCGATTACGGCTATTCTTCAAAATTTAATAATACAGACACGGAATATTATTTATCTCGTCTTGTAAAAGACGAGTAAAAATTTTTGAAAAGCCAGGCTATAAAGGAGGAGCTCATTTATGCATACATAGCGATGCAAGTGAGTCCAGGACTGTGCGATTAGGTTTACAGGTTTGGAATACTCGCCCATCACCAAGGGCCTTGTAATTTTGAACCACACCTAGAGAAAAGGGTGTCAGATCAGGTGACGAGGTCACACCTAATCTTGCACTCTCCTCTCCATATCCACACCACACCAGCGGAAGGACTTTTGACGTCACATATTAACGTGGACACGTCCCCAACCCATGGAGCTCCAGCAACCCAGTAAAAGAGTACGGTGTAGTGACTCTCCCAATCATTTCTCGCGGCAAATGATGCTTCACTTTGCTGAGATTACGGGAAGCGGCGTAAAACTGCTAAGACACTGGAGCTCAGGGGGGGGGAACAGAAAACAAATATGGCAGATTCTGGAGTTTATACAAATGGTGCAAAAATTTTCAAAACTATTTCTTTAAATTTCCACGATTTTGACGGTGTGACATCGTTTCTCCATCAGTCATTTCAAAAATCATTATTTGACAAGAAAAAAAGAGCCAATAACAAAAAATTTAATTTAGAAAGACACTTTACGACTAAACACCAATCATTTAGCATCAATTATCCGTTGGTGATGCAAGAAAGAATGCAGTTGAAGAACTTCAGACAAGAAAGGAGAGACAAGAAGGATAATCTTGCATTTTAATCTCCGGGAGCAATCTTCCAACAGTGTTAATATTCCAAGTTTTGTAGTTGTTCAGAAGATTACTCTGAGAGGAAAGCCATATATAGACGAATATTATATAAACAGTTCTTTTATAGGTGCTTCGGAAGAACTTTTTCATGATTTCAAGAATAAAGCAGACATTTAAAAAAAATATGAGAGATACTTTGTCTGCTAAAACAGTGAAAGATAGAGCAATAAAAATATCAGCACAGATAACATGCCAACAATTGAAGATCTCAAATTAGCTTCCACTTTATTAATTAGCACTTGACAGGTCTTATGATTTAAATGGCATGGCACAAGTTTCTCTCATTGTGTGATTTATCTCTGCTACAAGCCCTGTAGAAGAACTTTTATTATTTAAAGCCATTCAAAGGACAAACGTCTCGAGTTGATATAGAAAACATTTGAAATAGAGAGCATTTTAAAAATTTCTCACACATCGCTGTTTACTGATATTAAAGAACTTTCTTCTTAGGAGGAATATTCACTACTCAGAGCCAACGAATGATCAGTGGATCCAGAAATTTTATTTTATTGTGGATGTTTCTTCTCATCTAAATCAGCATAATCGTAAGTTACTAGGAAAAGAAATTAAATTGATTCGTTGTTAGAAGAATTAATTTCATTTGAAAACAAATTGTCGCATTTTGCTGAAAATTTTGAACGAGAAACTCCAAATATCTTTCCATGCCAATTAAAATAGTGTCAAGAAAGTAAGTTCAACATTGACTAATTTCAAAGCAAAGCTAATAAATATGAAGAAAGCTTTTGACAGCAGATTTAAAGACTTTAGGAACAGCCAAGAGAGATTCAAGAATTGTAATAAAACTTCTGAATTTCTCGGTAACAGAGGTAAATTTTTCACCTTTTAATACTGATATTGACAGTTTTGAAATGCATTTGTTTTATTTAAATAGTAAAGAATTATGGTGCTCGAAATTCCAGTGTCTTTGGACCTATTTAGAGCTATTTGAGGGAAATAAATGTGAAATAAGCTTACAACACAAGAGAGCGGTCTGCTTTAAAAGATCTGAAGAAAGAAGATATGCTGATTTTTATCACTGGGAATAATATTCCTGACTCACATATGATCAACTGAAAAATTCAGCTTTTGTCATTCTTTCCTTATTTGTGTTTACATATTCATGTGAACGATAATTTTTACGCATGAACAATATCGTGAGTAAATTAAGAAATCGACTTGTTAATGAGAATTGGAAATCGTTCCTCAAATTAAAAAATATATCATACAAACCCGACTTACCCTTACTTTCCAAGGACAATGTTTACATTAGTGGAGTAAGTTATTTTTAAGAATGCTTTTTATATTATTTAACTAGTGATATTTTTAAATAAATATTATTGTATATAATTATGATACCAAATTTTATTTAATTTAGTGTTAGTAAAACTAAGGCTTATTTAAGCAAAGGTAACCTTGAGAGTTCACTTTTAATCCTAATTAATTTCGTAATAATATTTCATACTAAATCAAGGTTTGAATTAAAAAATGGTTCTTGGAATAAATGTCAATTGTAAACTATCTAGATTTGGCTCTTTTGAATGGCAAGGTTGCCGACCACAACTGTAATCAATATCGACAGACACGAGCAAAATATTGCAATACTATAAGCCACAATCCTACAAAGCTGTAATGAAACTTCTATTAAAATCAGAAACTTAACAGTAAGCATTTTGCCTCCATACACAAGAAATCAATAACTTTGACCAAGCACAAAAACTTGAAATATATATTTGTATAAAAAAAACCTGATGTATAATGTATTTAAATACATTGTACACGTTATAATTGGCCACCAATTTTATACGAATGCACTCAAATGTCAATCATTGCATATCACAGCCTTTTCTACTTATGCTTCAAATGTTACATGTGTGCCATACTGCATTGTTGAAGTAACAATCTTAAAATGCCACCAGTATATTTCCCGAAAACATTTGTCCCAAAAATTGTAAGAAATTTCAATGACATTTAATTTTGACCACAGGTGAAGTTATCGCGAAGGAAATATATTTAATTTACCAGTGATTAACTGTAAAAAAATTAACCATATTTTTGATTAAGTTATTAGATTAATTCTATTAAACTCACACTTAAACTTCAAGTTTTACATTTAAATATTTAGTTGTTATAGTAAATCAGTTGCATTCATTTTTAACAGTATCTTCACATTAATTTTATCACTTAAATTCATATTCATTAAGCTGAAATTTATAAATTTTTTGCACGTTCCCGTCTAATTTACTCTCGTAATGAAAAATTGACCATTAAATAACAAGAAAAACAAACCACCTCGCCTTAGTTTATTCACAAATATTAATCTATTGTTTTTGTTATTTACACCTTATACGAGCTATACATTTATAGTAAAAACACTTCTTTCCACTACATAATTTTTCGCCGATGCCTAAATAAGATTATGTGAAGATTGCTTCCTTTGATTTAATGTAATTTCTTCCGCATTCCTCTCATTTTCTCCGGAAATCTCTTAAGCTCGTGATTTGTTTCAAAGAATCCAGCACTTTGACATTATCTTGTAAAGTTAAGCATTGATTACAAAGTACAGAAGACCATTAATCTTATTCATTATTCATAATAATATAAAAAGAATATAATATAACCTAAATTTTTAACCTAAGCAGAGGAATATTTTAATCTAGGTAATAACAAATCTAGAAGTTGTTAATCTAAGGAATAACAAATTTCGTTTACATTGAAACATTATCTTAGTGCTTCCAGTACTTCTTTAATAAAAAGTATTTAAAGTATTATACTAAGTAATTATAGTTCATTTACATTAAAGTACCGTAATACACTTTCAGTGAAATAAAATATATTCATTTCAATTGTAAAATATAAAAATTAATATTTTTAATATCGTTCAATAATCTTTATTGTTTAGCAAATAATTATTCAAAAATTAAAAACAATAAATTTTAATTATTTCATAATTATTCAAACTCAATTATCCATTCAATAATAGTAAAAATTATTTTAGAATTTAGAAATACAAATTTATATTTTTCCATTTATTCAATTATTATCCGACCTTTTTATTCTGAATTAATTTCTCTAAGCATAATATAGTTGTAAATAATTTAATTTTAAAATATGTTATTTTGTAAAAATAATAGAGAAAAATTTTATAAGCTAAATTGTGCTGAAAATTTTTATGCAGTGAAGGAATTGTGCTAATTAAAACATAGTTTTAGGGCAAATTAATATTTTTTGAATTTGACATATTATTAACAATATATAAAATAGTGTTAGTAATAAAAAAATATTTCTTATTCCTTAGATAAATATGTAATTCACATTATTCATTTGATATATAAATGAGGTAAAGTTATGACAACTTTAAATTATGAAACCATAGTATGCGAATATATAATCGTAATTCTAGATACCGTACAATTTTAAAACATACAAAAGCTGCTCATAATTTTTAATGATTAAAGATTTTGTATTTTAATATAAGACCTTTAATCATTTAAAATTCTTAAAAAATTAATGTATGTTAGAGTTTTTATATTCATTCACTTCCAAATATTAAAATTAAAAAGAGTGAATTGTTTAATTACGATAAAATTTAATTTGAAAAGATCAAAATTTGATACAAATTGTTATATGAAGTCGGAAGGTTACTTTATTTGGTGTAACTTAGTAAAATGTTATCAGAAAAGAAGCATCAGTTTAAAGGCTAACTTAAGACTAACCCATTAATAATCACTGTTAATATATTATAAAATTAGCCTTTATTTAATCATGGAAATCTATATTATAAGATGTCAAACTTTGAAAAGACTTCATGGAATGACAGATATCATCTGTCTATTTTGCAAGATGCCCATAGCTTTTATTGTTTTAAAAGTATTTTAAATATGTGATGGGATCAATTTTCATTATATAATGCCTTGGCATATTTACATGTCCTTGTGTATGTCGATTTTTGTAAGTTCTTAACAATTATTAATTATTAGCCAACAATTCTTTACATATACTAACATTGACAGCATCAACCATTACTTTCATTTTGAAGAAGGCATCTCTTGATAGAAACAGATCATGATTAAATGAAAACATGTTATTCTCATATAGTGAACAGCAATTCGATCTTAATATTTTCCCAATAAATTTCTGAAAGCTTCAAGGGAAAAGTCTCAAATAATGATATCATTTCGATGTGACATGCAACTTTCATCAGCCCTAGGATCTTGGAAACATTTCATTTCTTAATTTAAAACCTCTTGTTGCGACAAATTTTACATTCATTTTGATTCTTTCGAGAGAAATTTTCCTAAAATGCAAATCCTCGCTCCACAGACGATGATTTCACTGACATATTAATCTTTTTCATTGCCTTATCTATTATTCCATATTCGTCACAGATTTAAAATGTTTAACTATTTCTTTGTTGATATTAATATAATAATAGTTGTAACAGACCCATATTAACACTATTGACAGTAGATGGCGCTGCTGCCCAATATACTTACAACAAAATGAGATGAATATAGAGATGTGAGAAATGGAGGTCGAACCATCCGGTTCCTAAATACGTTTGTTTTGTACCACCCTGGTACTATGTAACTTTGTTTATTATTTTATAATTATTAAGTGTTTTCTTTTTGTAACTAATCTTAATTTTGTGTAATGTAATAAATGTTTGTTTTGTTTTAACTTCCATTTTCTTACATCGCGGCATAGTAAGGATTTAGTTTTAGAGAGAGAGAGAGTAGTCAGAAACAACGGCGAAATAGGATGCCATAAAAACCTGCATGAAATATAACTAGAGATAAGCCAAGGGTTATAATTTTCCTTTTATTTATTAATCATAAATTTACCTGGCATTAAAGCTACATTTAAATTTTGAGTGGTTTAATTACTATCATTTGAGAAAGATAATTTCTAGCATTTAATGAAGGGGCAAATATATAATCGTAAAATAAAACATGTACAATAGAGTCTGTAGAAAGATCCTGAGATTTCATAATTTTATGATTAATCATTGCAAATTAATTGTGCTGCATTATAATGACATCCAAACCATAGTTTAGGAATAAAAGTCAGATAGAAGTGAATTTAATCATTTAATGAATTTGGATCGTTTCAAATATTGTGGAAGGCCCCATAAAAGTGTGTTATAAACCTTCATAATTTCAATTGGTATTGGAATTTGAACAGTCTTTTGTAGTAGGAATCCACAGAGTTGCAACATAAGATTTCAGAG